>PVHP010008265.1:0-53899 GCA_004024765.1 Zapus hudsonius | reverse complement strand
CTGGACAAAGGTCCTTTTTTCCCCTCATAAGCTAACCTTCACAGTCCACAGTTATTATTTAGGTCTTTCAACTCTATGACCAGAATGATGCATTAAGCTTTCCTTAGACCACTGCAAATTATCTCTTAGGCCAAGGTTTCAAATCCTTCCACATTCTTCCACCAAATCAATTCCAAAAGACCAAAAGCCACATTTTTTTTAATTTGTAGCAGTAATGACCCACCAGTACCACTAGTACCAATTTTCTGTTATAGTTACTTCACATTGCTGGAACAAAGCGTCCTGCTGATGGGAGGGAAGTTTTTATTTTGGCTTATTGATTCAAGGGGAAGCTTCATGATGGCAGGGAAGGCATGGAAAGAGCAGAGGCTGAACATTACATCCTTGCCACAACAAGGCAGCAACAGAAGAGTAAGCTGAACTCTGACAAGGGGGAGCAGGCTATAACACCCCTAATTCTGCCTGCAATAACAGACCTCCTCCAGCAAGGTTCCACCACTCCAAATGCCATCAGCTGAGAATCAAGTATTAAAAACCCATGAAATTATGGGGGACACCCAATACAAACCACCACACCATGGAACATAAACTTTCACTTTTCAAATATTTATCCAGGGAAACTTCAAAAAAGTAGAAGGAGATAAAAGAAAAGGAGAATTTCTGTCATTTCAACTTTTCTCTCTCCTAACAAGTCAAGTATGCAAGTTGAAATGTATTGAGAAGGCTCATTTATAGACATTTCACTTCCCAATTAGGAAAAGAGTGAAAAGTCGACTGTGAAATCTAGGGAGGGGTAATAAATAAATCACCAGGATGCCAGTAACATGTTTTTGTTTGACAAAATATTTGTGTTTTCCTAGACATTACTGTTAAGACAAGGATGAATGCAAAGAAAAGGGCAAGTGGCAAAGACAGAAAGAGGCTAAAACATGAGTGAGTGGGTGTCTGCTGTTCCCATGTGCTGTATCAGGTAGAAAGAAACACCTGGTCTGTGCTCCCTCCCCTCCTTTAGTGAGTGTGCATAAACTTAAGGAAGTTAATCTTGAATTATTAATTGTTAATTAATTATTGAATTAATTTAGGGAAGTTAATCTTGAATTATTTTGGATCTTTCCATTCCAACAAAATCCTGTCTTAACAAACATGCATGTTCAATATTCTTATGGAGAATATGTATACATGGCAAGCCTAAAAATGAAACACGTAGGAGTTATTAAATAGAATGGACAGACATAAAACTATTGGTTGACAATTTTTCTCACTGTGTGTTGACATTCTTTAAACTTGTATGTATTCTTTCATACCAGAAAATATAGAGACACCAAATTTATTTAACTCCTTTATTAAATTAGAAATATACTGTAAAAACCGCTGTTAAACACTTGTGCTATAGTTAACTTTCATCAAAACACAACATCTTGATAAGGTTATTTCTTTTTAAAAAATATTTTATTTATTCATTTCAAGCAGAGAGAGAGAGAGAGAGAGAGAGAGAGAGAGAGTGTGTGTGTGTGTGAGTGCACCAGGGCCACCACCTTGTGGGTCTGGCTTATGTGGGTACTGGGGAATTGAACCCGGGGCCTTAGGCACTGGAGGCAATTGCCTTAACCTCTGAGCCATCTCTCCAGTCTTCAGAAGGTTATTTCTGAAGTTGTTCAAAAGGGAAAATGATTTGTGGAAACAAACCTTATGGGTGTCCTGAAAAGATAGCAAATGTGACTTTCTGAAAACATCCTGTGTTCCCATGTTTCTAATAAGCATATGGATAAGGTTTCTTTGACATGGACTCGCAGCTCTGTTGAGTTGTATTTCATTTATCTACATGGACTGTGTTCTGTTTTTAAACAAAATTTTACATTTGATAATGTGATATTAGTTTGGATATTTTAATGTTGGTTCAAGAGTTGAAGGAAATTTACCTGAGGCAGGTGGCAATTCCAGTAATAGAACCTCAAGCCTCTATATACTGACTCTGATCTCTGTGTTTGCTTTTTTTAAAGTTAAAAAAAATGCCTTAAGGTGTGGATATTGTGGTTAATTTTCCTAATCTGTTATTTTTGAAATTTTTTTATGTTTTAGACACTTGGCTGGATGCTTACAAATTCTGTTGTGCCCTATGTTCATTTCTTGAAGAGTAATACAGTCAGCATTTATAAGATTTCTAAAATTGTAATGTTTCTGGAACCTCTTGGCCCTTTGCTTATGGTATTTGATCTCAGAATTCAGAGAGGAAAATTTGAAAAGAGCAAGAGAACTTCCTGTGGCTGGTGGTATTTTCCATACTCTTCTGTGTAATCTTGTTTCAACTCTGCTTATGTCCACATGCAACTTTCTATCCCCATATGTGCCCTGGAGATTTCCTGACCTACTTGCTCTTTTGCTCATATATTTTCCCAATACTGTAGCATTTCCCATGATTCTACTCAACTAGAATGTTCTTTCTTCTCAATAGTCTTGTTCTGAATTTTACACATTAGGCATGTTATTTCTAATCAAGTATCATTTGATATTAGTTCAACAATAAGACTAGGTGTTTAAATTTCAGATATGAAAACTGACTGAGGCTTTGGGCTGTTTGGATAGAGTCAGAGAGTGTTCTTTTCCTACAGCCTCTTGATAGCTTTTATCTCATCATTTACAAACTTTCAGTGTTGGAAAAGTAAGTGAGCACCATGTAGTTTTTTTTGGTTAATGCTGTCACCTTCTATAGTTGTGAACATAGGCAAATTAGCCGGTCCAAGTATCAGTTTCTTAATTTAGATAGTGGAACTTATAATACATGCCCTTATACCTTATGAAGTTTAACATGGTATATTGTTTAAACTTATGCATTATAGTATCCAAAATACTTTTTAGTTTTGTTTTTATTCTCTTTGTTTCCATGATGAAGATTGAACCCAGGATCAATACATGCTAGTCAAGTGTTCTATAATTGAGATATATTTCTAGGTCTCTTTATAACTTAAAACTTTAAATGGCCTACTTTGGAAAAAGGTTCCGTAGGCTGCTGATAAGAATGTATAGTCTGTGGTTTTTGAGATGCATGGTCTGTAGACATCTGTTAGGTTTAGTTGATCTATGATGTTGTTAAGATCTGTTATTTCCCTGCTGATCTTCTGTTTGGATGATCTGTCTAGAGATGTTGGTGTTGTATGAAAGTCTCCTACTATGATGGAATTGGAGTTTATTTCTGTTTTATTTATGAATGTTTTGCTTATGAAATGTGGTGCACCTGTATTTGGTGCATCCATATTTATGATAGTGATATCCTCCTGCTGGGTCGTTCCCTTGGTGAGTAAAAAGTGTCCTTTAGTGTCCTTTTTAATTAATTTTGGTTTAAAGTCTGTTTGGTCAGATATAGCCACACCCACTTGTTTGTTTTTTTTTTCCGTTTCCTTGGAAGATCATTTTCCATCCTTTAACTCTGAGGAGTTTTCTATCTTTAGAGGTGAGGTGCGTTTCTTGAAGGCAGAATACAGAAGGGACCAATTTTCTGATCCATCCTGTTAGCCTGTGTCTTTTTATGGGTAAATTAAGTCTGCTAATATACAATGTTATTTATAACTGTGAGGTTTGCTTTATGTCCTGCCATAGTGTAGGGTTTATGGGGGTTGATGCCTCATATGTTATGAGCCCATTAGTTTGGGTTATTGTGCTTGTCCTCTATTTGGCTCTTGAGGTTGGCCGTTAGTATCTTCTGTGTGGAATATTTCCTGTACTATCCTCTGTAAGTTTGGATTTGTGTTTATACAATAGTAGAGTTGGCTTTTATCATGGAACATTTTCATTTCTCCATCTTTTATGAGGAATACCTTTGCTGGATACAGTAGTCTAGGTTGGAAGCCATAATTTTTTTGGCCTTATAGAGCATTGTTCAAGGATCTTCTGGTTTTCATGGTTTCCATTGAGAAGTCTGAGGTATGTCTGATGTGGTTGATTTTATACATGATGAGTTGTTTCTCTCTTGCTGCTTTGAGCACTCTGTCTTTGCTTTCTATATTTATCATTTTAACTAAGATATGTCTTAGAGAGTTCCTTCTTTGGTCCTGTCTGTTTGGAGTTATGTGGGCCTCTTGTATCCAAACTGGCATTTCTCTTTTAAGATTAGGAAAAATTTTTTCAATAATTTTGTTGAATATGTTCTCTATGTCTTTGGCCTGGGTTTCTTCTTCCTCTGGAATTCCCATGATCCTTACATTGGTGTCTTTAAGGTATCCCACAGATCCCTCATATTTTGTTCATATGATTTTTTTAATTTATTGAAGTATTTAGATTCCCTAATAATTTCTTCTGTCTGAGAATCTGTTCTTTGAAGTCTGAGAATCTGTCCTCCAGGTTATTAACTCTGAGATTGAGGAATTCAAAAGAGTCTTTAAAAAGCTCTGTTTGATTTCTGTTTTCTGTTATATTTTTGTTCATAGTCTACATCTCTCTGCTACACTAAGGTAAGAATTTGGCAAGGAGCAAGGAATAAAAGGGTTAAGATAATGTTAAAGTGTGATTTGAAGCAATTCTTTCCCTTTTGTGTGTGTGTGTGTGTGTGTGTGTGTGTGTGTGTGTGTGTGTGTGTATGTGTCTGTCTAGTGTTCGGTCAACATAGGTTCTTCCAAATCATTTTCCACCTTACTTTTTGAAATAGGATCTCTCCCTTGTTTAGAGTTCACAAATACATCTAGACTAGCAATTTATCAAACCAGAGGAACTTCCTCTCTCTTATACAGTTATTTTATTCATGTGACACTACACTTAGCTTTTATGTGGGTGCTAGGGACCTGAACTCAGGTCTTCTTTATGTTTGCATGACAGGCACTTTACTAACTGACTGAGCATCTCCCCAGCCCATTCTTTCCGTTCTTTATAGTTTTCTTTATTTTTTCATTCAATAGCTCATAAATGTTTATAGCACAAAAAGTAATGGGACTAAATAGCAAAGTTGATGGAGTGAAAAGGCGACCTTAATTAAAAAATGAGACTTTTCTTATTTAGCTTAGAATAATTTCCCAATATTTTATTGGAAAACAGAAAAGACTGATAACTAGTGTCACTGAGTTTAAAATATTACCTATTTTCAGAATTAACAGAGCATGGGACTTCTTGTGTAGTAGTTTGTCTATTACATAAACTTATTGTTGGATGGTGTTAAAGATTTTTTAATTTTCTGTACTAAATGCCAGAGTTTCTCTGCATGCCATATTTTTGCACACTTGTATTATGTTTATGTACATTTGTTTTGATGTAGATCAGTTTTCTGTAGAAGGCAGCAGGGGTATATGCTGCAATATTGATGTGAGATCTTCCAAATTCAGTTACTACCTTGTGAAAACTTCCAGCACATATAAACATTAATTTAATTTAGACTGCTGATGACGAGAGTGACTTACACATTGATTTGTCTTAATTTTATGTCAATTTCTCACTATAATTATGGCAATTATGGCTTACTCTCAATATTAAGTACCAACCTAAATGAAATATATTCTTTTCCCATCTAAAGGCCTTATATCTTCTGCCTCTTATTATTTATTAAAAGTTATAGAGAATTAAGCAATTAAAATCTTAAAATATATCAGATCAAAAAGTTTTGCAAGATAGTTTTAGATATAAAATCTTGAAAATTGTTGTTTGATAAATAGGAATACTTTGGCTAAGAATGAGGTGTTATCTTTCATGGAGTCTTAGTGGGTGCTACATTTTGTAGAATAGCTGAATTTAAATTTTTACACATTTTTCAATCATAATAGGTAATGAATTACAACTGCACACAGCCACTTTTTATAAAAAACACCCTTTTGTACCTTGAAAAAGTTCAGTTTACTAGTTTAGTGAACATATCTTTAATATGTGAATTAAACCTAAATAGATTTTAAAATGTAGTATTTCGGTAAATTCTTTGAAGTTAGCATGAGAGAAAAAAAGTCATGAAATTGGTAAGTTATTAATGGATTTAATTAGAATATTAGCTACCTTAAAGAAGCATAATAAGTGAAACAGAAATATTTAGAGAACACAAAAGACAATACATTGTTAATGATTTACATATTATATAGTATAATTTTCTATTATTCATGCTAAATTAAGTACCTACAATTTGGAAGTTATCATTATGTGTACATAGAGAAATCATATCAATTGAAAATCAGTTAAACTATCTATAGTGTAATATAAATACCTTATGCTATTTAATTCCTTTTATTGTGCTGTTATGCATCATATATATACATATATATATATATATATATATTCTCATAAGTGGAACATAGTAGAATAGTAGTGATTAATGATTCCTTGTTACATTGACTTTAATAGCTTTTTTCTCAATTTACATTTCCCTACTTGAAACATCATTCATTAATTTTGAGCAGTAGTATTACTCTCAATAATATCAAGCTATTTTAAAGTTATTGGTGCAAAATCATTTACTTTACATTGCTCATGTCATTTAAACACAATATTAAGTAAATGAAGAAACCGCTGTTGCCGGGTGTGGTGGCGCACTCCTTTAATCCCAGCACTTGGGAGGCAGAGGTAGGAGTTCGAGGCCAGCCTGAGACTACAGAGTGAATTTCAGGTCAGCCTGGGCTAGAGCGAGACCCTACCTCGAAAAACCAAAAAAAGAAAAAAGAACCAGTTTAGCTCTTTGTCTCCAATTTTTACAGTTTACATTTAAAATAAATATATTTGAAGTATCCAAGGTATGTATATGTATATGTATATGTATATGTATATGTATATGTATATGTATATGTATATGTATATGTATATGTATATAATTACTGTATTGGGTGTTTTTTTAATTATATGGTGGAATAGTTCATATTTAGAGGTTTGGAGAGGTCAGAAAGCTTACATAATGTTTTGGTAGAAACAGTTGAGTATAATAGTAAAATAACCAAATGGATTTTTCTTTCATTTTCTACACAGCTTAGCAGATTTATCTCTTGGTTTTCTCTGTATTGCAATATATTGAAGCTTAAGTCTTATTTCCTAGCCCCTTTTTTTTCTGGAAAAAAATGATATATCTTACATCCTGGTATTTGAAAAAAAATGTTGAAATGAGCAGTCACTTTCATATTGAATATTAAAAGTTTGGTAAAAGCAAAACATGTAAGTAAGTAGATTCTACACTGATGTACATGAATATCATGGCAATTTTCATAAAAAGTATACTAAAAACAATAATACAGTCTTCTTATTAAAAGAAAATATATATCCTCTTTAATTTATAGGAGTTCATGTACCCTAGGCAACATATAGTAATGTGATGTGGTAACCTGAGGTGAAAACTTAATTATTGTCTGACAAAAGACAACCTTGTCTCAGATATGTTCCAGACACAGACATTAGAAAGGGATTCCATGGTATTTGGAGCTCCAACAGCTGTATTAGCCACTCCTGAATACAGTTATGGTTGACCCTGCATTCTTTAAAGGTGGCAGTCACAGCCCCTGTGAGGCCTGCATACACAAAACCAAACTAAGCAGGTTTTCCCAATCCTAGATCACAAGAAGCAGATGGTTTACTGGATCATATGGTACAATTAAAATATATGACATGTGACAGTTTGGGTAAATAAAAACATATGATCTGCATATTTTGAGAAATAATGGTAGGACTGACTACAATATGAGTTATGGCTCTTGTATATGCTAGAGGTCATTTTTATATGCAATTTGTGTTTAGTCATAAACAGTGGCTTTGGTTGCACTTACATTTCAAAGATTCTCAAATCTGTAATAATACATTTTGAATTTTCTGCCAAATTCTGAATTTGTGGATTGTATCACTTGTTCAGTAACTCTATGTTGATTCTAACATGCACTTCAAACTTATTGTGGCCAATCTCTTAACTTATCTAAAGATAGTGCTTTCTGTCTTCATAGATAGCACCTCTTTCATGAAATACCATTTTCTAAAGTTAAGTTTAACTATATTCTGGTCGTCTTGTTATTGTCTATGCATTTCTTCATTTTGCAGTCTTTTTATTCATTTTATTTAAAAAATTCAATTAGCACAGAGTGTGAAGTTTCATTTCATATCAGTTTCAAACAAAATTTGTTTTTGTTAATTCTGTTTTCCTTTTTTCTCTCTCATCCTCCTTGAATGCACCCTGATAGCCTCATTTGGGCTTTCGTGTCCCTTTGCAACCCTGCCCTCCTCAACACCTATTTTCCCTTCTTGTGATCATCTTTCTAGCTTTATAGCCTATATCCACAGTCACTTCCACTTATACATTTAAACATTCTTTTTAATGATCTGCATATGGAAGAGTACATGTTATTTTTGTTTTGCTGAGTATAGATTACCTTGCTTAATACCATACTTTTCGTTTCCATCCATTTTCTTGAAAATTTCATTATTTTATTTGTATTCATAGCAAAATAACATTTTTCTGTGCATGTATCTCTATACCACATTATCATTATTCACGTATCTATTAACGGACATCTGGGTTGATTCTGTTCCCTTGCTACAATGAATAAGTAAACGTGGGTGTGCAAGTATCTCTGCAGTAGGGCATATGGTAGAGTCCATTGGCCTTCTGGAATGTGTAGGAGTAGGATAGCTAGGTTATATTGTAGTAATCATTTCAGTTTTTGATAAACTTTCAAATGGTTGTACAATTTTACACTCTCACCAGCAGTAAATAAGTACTCTCCTTTCCCAACTTTCCTGCTATCATTTGTTGCTATTTTCTTGAAGATAGCCATTCTCACTGGGGTGAGATAAAATCTTAAAATAGTTTTAATCTGCATTTCCATGATGCTTAGGAATGTGGAATATTTAAAAATAATTATGGGCTATTTGTGTTTCTTCTTTTGAGAACTATGTGCTAAATTTATTAGCCAAATTTGAATGGCACTTTTGTTTCTTTGATGCTTCATTTCTACAGCTCTTTATATAGTCTAGATATTAACTCAATGTCTAAAGAGTAGCTGGCAAAGATTTTCTGTTATTCTATAGACTTCTCTCTGCTGGCATTTCCCTTGCTGTGCATAACTTTTTAATTTCCTGTAGTTTCATTGCTTAATTCCTGGGTCTATTTCCAGTGCTTTTGGAATTCTGATAAAAAATTCTTGGCTATTCCTATAGGTTTTCTCTATGGTTTCTTGTAGCAGTTTCAGTGTTTGAGATTTTTAATTGAGGTGTGTGATGCACTTTGCATAGATATTTGTACAGCTGTGGATTTGATTTCATTATACATGTGGATATCAATTTTGCCAGTACTATATGCTGAATATGCTATCTTTTTTCCAGTATACATTTCTGGTTCCTTTGTTAAAAATCAGGTAAAACTGAAATCACTTTTTCTCAAGCTTCTTCATACAATTGGAGAAAAGGGAATACTTTCCAACTCCTTCTATGAAACTATCATCACTATAGTACCAAAAGCAAACAGAGATACAACAAGAAAGGTCAACTATAGATCGATATTCCTGATGAATTTATACACAGATTCTAAACAAAATCTTTTCAAACCAAATTCAATAACTCATCAAAAACATTATTCACCTCAACCAAGTAGGCTTTATCCCAGGTATGCAGGTATAGTTCAACATATGGAAATTGATTAATGTAATCCACCACATAAATAAACTCTAACACAAGAACCACAATATCATTTCAATTGATGCAGAGAAGGCCTTGACAAAATTCAACATTACTTCATGATAAAAAATGCTTGGGAGACTGGGCCTGGAGGGCTTATACCTCAACATAATAAAGGCTATGTACAAGTCACCTTAAAACCAAATTATACTCATTGGGGAAAGACTCAAGGAGTTCCCATTAAGATTGGGAAAAGATAGGGGTGTCCACTATCGCCATGGCTTTTGAACATAGTGCTTGAAGTTCTATCCCAAGCAATAAGACAGGAGAAAGAAATAAAAGGGATACAAATGGGAAAGGAAGAAGTCAAACTAGCCCTATTTGCAGATGATATGATCCTATACATAAAAGACCCAGAAAGCTCTACTATAAAACTCCTAAAGGCAATAAACTCCTTCAGCAAAGTGGCAGGATACAAAATTAACACACAAAAGTCAGTAGCTTTCCTGTAGTAGGCATACAGAAAAAGAAATTAGTTAGACTGACCTATTTTCAATAGCTACAAGAAATTAAATACCTTGGAATAATATTAACCAATAAAGTGAAAGACTTACATAATGCAAACATAAAAACACTCAAGAAAGAAATCAAGGAGGATGTGAGAAGATGAAAAGATCTTCATGCTACTGGATATGTAGAATTAATATTGTGAAAATTACAATTCTACCAAAAGCAATATACAGGTTTAATGCAATACTAACAAAAATACCAGCAACATACTTTGCAGAGATATAAAAAATACTCTCAAAATTCATTTGAAAGGGCAGAAGGCCTTGGATATCCAAAAATATCCCCAGCAAAAGAAACACCTCAGGGGGTATCACCATACTCGATCTAAAGTTATACTACAAAACCATAGTAACAAAAACTTCATGGTACTGGCATAAAAATAGACAGGTAGACCAATGGAGTAGTATAATCAAGGACCTGGCTCTCAGTTCATGTAAAAACATACACTGGAGAAAAGACAGTATGTTAAACAAATGGTGCTGGACAAATTGGATAAACACATGTAAAAATTTGAAACTAGACCCATTCCTCTCACCATGCACAAAAATCAACTCCTAATTGATTAAAGACTTCAGTATAAGACCAGAAATATTTAAAAACCTGGAAGAAAAAAAAATAGGTGGAATTCTCCATGATATAGGAGTGGAGAAAAACTTTCTGAACAATAGCCCAAGAAATTCAACAATCACTCAACCAGTGAGCTCTCATCAAGCTAAAAAGTTGTACAGACAAGCATACCATACACAAAGCCCACAGACCACCAACAGATTATGAGAAAATCTTCACCAGCTACACCATGGAAGAACCTACAAGGAACTCAAAAAATTAATTAATAAAAAAATCAAACACCCCACTCAAAAAATGGGGCAGTGAACTCAACAGGGAATTCACAGAGGAGAAAATACAAATGGCCAGTTCTCATTTAAGAGAATGTTCATCATCCTTAATCATCAGGGAAATTCAATTCAAAGCAACAATGAGATTCCATCTTGCTCCAGTCAGAATAACAATCATTAAAGAATCTACAAACAATAGATGTTAGCAACGATGTACAGAAAAAGAAACCTTCATTCAATGCTGGCAGGAATGCATACTTGTACAGCCACTATGGAAATAAGTGTTGAGGCTCCTAAAAAACAAGCAAATTGAACTACCAATAGACCCAGCTCTCCCTGTACTGGGCATCTACCTTCAAGAGTCATCCTTCAACCCAGAGATATCTGCTCAACCATGTTTATAGCTACTCAATTCACAATAGCTAAGAATTGCAATCAATCCAAATGCCCATCGCTGGACAAATGGATATCAACATTGTGGTATATATATATATATATATATATATATATATATATATATATATATATATATATATACACACATATATATATATGTACATGGTATATATATGTGTATATATTATACACCATGGAAGTCTACTTAGCAGTGAGAAAAAATGATGTAATGAAATTTGCAGGAAAGTGGATGGACTTTAAACAAACCATACTCAGTGAACTCAAAGAACTGAGAAATAAATTCTGCATATCCTCCCTTATCTGTGGTTCTTAATCATATGAAGCTTGAATAGTAAGCAAACCAGATATGATACTGACATGATACTGGCATGACACTGACATGATACTGGCACGAAACTGACATGATACTGACATGACACTGACATGACATTGGCATGACACTGACATGATACTGGCATGACACTGACTTGACACTGATGATACTGACATGAAACTGACTATGGGGGTGGAAGGTACTGGGCAGGGGAGTGATTGGGAGGATGGGGGAAATACACAGAAAACTAAATCCAAAATCAATCAATAACAGAATTCTTACTCTTGAGGAAGATGGGGGCATCATCCATCACGTAAGAAGGGCCCTGAAGAGTGTGAAGAAGCCTAATGCTAATTCAAGTGGCCCTGGCCTAATAACTCCCTGACCCAAAAATTGGTTACTTCCCACACTGAGCTGTTGATTGAGGGACCTAAAACAAGACAGGCTTATGTCAAAACTCTTGATTAAACACCCCAGGCAAAAAATAAGATGCCTTTGCTGAAGATACCACAAGAGTGCTATCACACAGCACTGAGCGACTTCACTGAATCTGCAAAGGAAGCCAGCTCCCAGCTGGTTAGCCTGTATATTGCTGGAAGACACTGTACCAGCTGCCAGGGTTTCCATTGATATTTGGAGAAATCAGGGGACACTAGTCTGAGAATGCAGAGGACACTGCTATATGCAAGAAACCAGCAAGGAATGAAGTGTTCATTTGTATAATAGTAGCACTTAAACTTGGCAGGTAATCAACTGCTCTCAGATTGGCTAAGAGATCTGTTCAATGGCAAGGAACCTTTAGCTGGAACTGGGAAGAACCCAGACTCTAAGGGGACGTCCCCACTAACCATGGGTCTACAAAAAGGCTGCACCCATTAAAATCTCACCAATTTAACAATTTTGTCCCCCAATTTTTTTCTCCCCAATTTAACCTACACTGACCTCATTCTCCTTTGGAGATTCTGTTTGTATTTTTCAGAAGGTAACCCAATTCCACCAACCAGACCTGAGATGATGGCTGACTCCCAGGCAGGAGATGAATCACTCTAACTCATCATCGAGGCCCCATATGAAACCACAGAGGAAGTGATAAGATGAGCAAGAGTGCTGCTTCCACAGCAAGTCAGACAACCTGTGCAAGGGTGATGAAGATGGACACTGAGAATACTCAAAACATTTCAAAGCAGACACCCAGAGACTCAAGAGCTCAACAGTAAAGCAGACTCAAAACTCACACCCCATGGCTCAGGAAATTTTGCAGAAGAGGGGACAGAAAGATTGTAAGAGCTATGGTGGGGGGAATATCCAGAGGAATTGCCTCCCTCAAGAAAAAGAAACACTGGCTACTTGCACAGTTCATAGCCCTCCATCCATGAATCGGTCCAGCAATTCCATCCAGAAGGGTCCTCAGTGGCTTGGGGGCAGAGGAGGGGAAATGGGGGTACCAACACAAGACTTGTTCATTCAGTGTTTCTCTTTATTACCAATAAATAAATAAATTTATTCAAAAAAATCAGGTGGCAATAGCTGTGTATTTATTCTGGGGTACTCTATTGTGTTTCATTGTCAACATCTGTTTTTTATCATTATAACTCTGTAGTGTAAGTAGAGGTGAGGTATAGTGATACCTCTAGTAGTGTTCTTTCTGTTTAATACTGACCTGGCTATTTGTGGTCTTTTGTGTTTCCACGAGAATTTTTGTAGTTTTTCTGAAGAATATCATTGGAATTTTGATGGAAATTACATCCAATATATTGAGAACTTATGAAAATGTAGTCATTTTTATAAAATTAGCTCTACCTGTCCAGGCACATGGATGATCTTTTCATCTTCTAGTATCTTGCTTTGTTTTCTTTTCAGTGTTTTGAAGTTTCATTGTTGAAGCCCTTCATTTCCTTGTTTAGGTTTATTCCTAGGGGCTTTCTTTTTTTTGGAGCTATGTGTGTGTGAATGAGACACTTTTTGTATTTTTTTTGAACAAGTATGTTTCTGATATACATGAAATAGATTCTGTATTCTGTACTTTACTGAGAGGGTTGTTTTGTCTGCAAGGGTTTTTTCAGTATAGAATCATGTTATCTTCAAATAGGAAAAATTTTGACCTTTTATTTTCCTCATTTTATCCCTTTCGTATCTTTCTCTTGTCTTATTGTGCTAACTGAAACTTTGGGCACTATAGTAACTAAGAGTGGAAGGGTCTGGAGAGATGGCTCAGTGGTTAAAGGTAGTTGCTTTCAAAGCCTGTCAGCAACCCATATACATCTGGTGTTTGTAGTGTCAAGAGACCCTTGCAGCTGCACATACACAGACATGTTAATGCGCTCACGCAAGGCGCGCGCATGTGCGCGCACACACACACACACACACACGAAAATAGTAAAAAAATCTTTCTTTTTTAAAAAAAAAAGAGTAGAAAGTGAACATCCTTTCCTTCTTCAAAATTTCAGAGGACAGGCTTTCAATTTTCCTCATTAGTATAAAGTTTGACCTATGTAGCTTTTATTATGTTGAATATATTCTATTACTTATAATTTCTCTAAGACTTAAAATGAAGTCATTGTGAACTCTGTCATATGGCTTTTCTGCATTGATTAAGATGATCTTTGATGATGCGATTTCTGTCCAGAAGATTTTTGTTTGTTTGTTTTTCAGGTAAGGTCTCCCTCTAGCCCAGGCTGACCTGGAATTCACTATGTAGTCTTAGGTTGGCCTCAAACTCATGGAGATCCTCTTACCTCTGCCTCCCAAGACCTGGGCTTAAAAGTTTCCAACACTGTTCAGACTGAACATTTTTTATATGGTGTATCATATTTACTGATTTTTGTATGTTGAACCAGCCTTACATTCCTGGAATGAAGCTCAGTTTATTGGGATGTATAATCATAATGTGTTCTTGAATTCAGCGTGGAAGTATTCTGTTGAGAATTTTTACATGTGTTCATCACAGAAATTGACCTATAGTTTTTGTTGTTGTTATTTTGTCTTTGCCCAGTTTTGGTATCAAGATGTTACAGGCACCATAGAATGAGTGTTATTTCACTTTCAACTTTATTGAACAGCTTGAGAAGTGTTGTTATTAGAGAGATTTTGCTTAAAAGTTTGATAAAGTTCGTCCTGGGATTTTTTTTTTTTTTTTGTGGAGAGACTTAATGACCACCTTTTTTCTCATGGCTTGTAATGGGTCCATTTAAATAATTTATATATTCTGGCTTTAATTTTTGTAAGTCACATGCACTTCTAAATTTATCCATTTCTGCAGTGTTTTTCAGTTTTTAGAGAATACATTTTCAAAGTATTTCTTAATGAGCTTTCTGATTTCCTTGGGATATACTATAAAACCTGCTCTCACATCTATAATTTTGTCAATTTGGGTCTTCTTGCTCTTTTTGTGATTTTGGTTTAGGAGTTTTGGTGTAGGAGTTTGTTAATCTGGTTAACAAAGAGCCAGTTCTTCAGTTGATTCTACATTTTGTTCTTTTAGTCTCCATTTCATTAATTTTTGACTTTATCTTTATTATGTCTTGCCATTTACAGGGATTGGTATTAACTTCTTATTT
This sequence comes from Zapus hudsonius, assembly GCA_004024765.1. Classification (NCBI taxonomy): domain Eukaryota; kingdom Metazoa; phylum Chordata; class Mammalia; order Rodentia; family Dipodidae; genus Zapus; species Zapus hudsonius. The sequence goes on along the minus strand of PVHP010008265.1, from coordinate 38,660 downwards.
TCTCTAGAGCATTAAAATGCTCCATCATCAGCTCATCAGTACATATTTGAGATCTCTCTAATTTTTTAGTATTTTTATTTATTTATTTGCAAGGAGAGAGATAAAAGAGAGAAAGAAAGAAGAGAAATGAGAGAATGAGAATATGGTCATGTACATGGACCCCATTTCACATCTCACTTTTTGTGGGTACTGGCGACTGGGGACTGGGACTTGAACCCAGGCCAATAGTTTTTACAGGAAGTACCTTTAACCACTGAGCCTTCTCCCTAACCCCTCTCTATTTTTTTTAATGTAAGCACACGAAGCTATAAACTTTCCTCTTAGGGCTGTATTAGCAGTATCTTAGAACACCTGGTAGATTGTATCAGTATTATTTGTTTCTAGGAATTTAAAAAATATCCTTAATGATTCATTCACTTGTCCAGTGTTCATCAAAAGTGTAAAGTTAAATCATCAAATTTGTGTGTAGTTTCTGGTTTCTTCATGTTGACTTCTACTTCATCCCACTGTGGTCAGCTAGGATACAAAGAAATTTCTGAGTTTCTTCTGTATTTGGAAAGGCTTGTTTTGTGTCTTACGATGCAGTCATTTTTGGAGAATGCTCTATGTGCCACTGAGAAGAATGTGTGTTCAGTGTTTGTCAGGCTGGACAGACATTCTGTAGGTATTTCTCAAATCCCGCTGATCTTCCACACTAAGTGAGTTGTCTCTCACTGCTGCTTCACTACTTGGGAACTCTATTTTTGATTGTCTTGTTCATCTGATTTTTACCTTGCCTTTAGCACAAGTGCTACCTCATATTGTTCATCATCCCAGATGGGCTCCGGCATTTGTCATCTCTGCGCATATTTTCTTAACATTTTCTACTTAGCATTCTCTTTTCAGTGTAGCATACATGGCTGAGAGTGGGATTATTCTTTGTTGTACATGCATATAAGCACAGTTTCTGACATATAACAGGTGCTCAGTTTTTTGGCACTGTATATAAATGAAGGAATAGGTTCTAAGATGCGGACTGGAGTCTCACAAAGCTGCTAATGACAGGAGCATATAGAGTTGGGTAATTGTTCTAGCACTGAAAATTCAATCAGCAAATTCTGAAAAAATGAGTTGTTTGCTTTTAGCTGTTGAGACAAACATGTTGACCAGAATTTATGAGGAAATAATTATTGGATATTGGCTATTACAAGGTAAAATTAAAATGTAATAATCAGATGGTCTGTTGTGATCTTGATTTATCATTCATAGCTATGTGAAAGATAGGATCCTGAAGATATTTGAATACCAGTGTGGGAGAATATAATGCTATATTTAAAAAAAATAATCTACAATGACACATGTAATGAAGAATTTTTAATGAAAGCATCACTATCCATATTTAATAGATAACACATGTTTCTGGTTTGGTGTTTATAGTTGTATCATATGTACATGGCCGTCATGTATTGTATTGGTTTTTTTTCTTTTTTTTTTGGTTTTTCGAGGTAGGGTCTTGCTCTAGCTCAGGCTGACCTGGAATTCACTATGTAGTCTCAGGGTGGCCTCGAACTCACAGCGATCCTCCTACCTCTGCCTCCCAAGTGCTGGGATTAAAGACGTGCGCCACCACGCCAGGCTACTTTTATTCTTAACTAGAAAGCACATCTCACTTAAGTCATCTTCTAGACTTTAAAGCTTCTTGAAGGCAGGTGTTTTCTATTTTTTATCTTTATTTATTTTAACCAATGGCCAAAATACTAGGAGCTCCTCAAGGGTTTCTTGTACTATACTGCTGTCTGCATCTTAGACAAGGAAGCATTTATTTTGTACTTAAGAAACTGACCTCCATTGACATGTGGATGCTAATTTAGTGACTATCCAGTTCAGGGCTAGCAAACACTCAGTTCATATCCAAAGTCCTGTACCAAGAGAAGCATTGTTAATAAATGTCAGATGTCTCAGTAACTTTCTGATCAGAGTGCTCTAGGGTCTGAAGTGATGAGAGCCAGCAATCAAAGCATGTAGCATGACAGCAGCTGACATATTAGACATTTTTAACCCATTCAAGATTTCATGATTAATTAGTCAAAAATCTAGGATTAAGATATCCCTATGGCATCATATAGTGTTTATTATTTTTATATTTGGTACTGCTGTTTATTCAAATATTGTGTGTGTTTGTGTGTGTGTGTGTAAGCATGACATGACAGGTATGTGTGGAGGTCAAGATGTTTGTGCTCCACCTTCTTTGAGAGGAGCTCTCTAGCCACTGCAAATGAACTGCCAGACTGCAAGTGAGAATCAAGCTACCTGACCTACAAGCTTTGGATTTTCCTCCCATTGTTATAGGCACTTTGGAATCACAGATTCATGTGCCACTTTGCATCTGACTTTAAATGGGTGCTGGGGAATTGAACCCAAGCCAGCAGACTTTGTAAGCAAGTGGCCCATTTCTTTGCTTCCCTACTGATTCTCTCTCTCTCTCTCTCTCTCAGCATGGTTCCATTTTAACTACAAACAGTTCTGAAAAATTAATTTTTGAAATTCCTTATTTCATTTATTTTTTTAAGATATTACCCTGATACAGTAAATGGCAAAGGAACTAATTTCTTTGTTAATTTTAAATTTGGTTCTTTTGAATATTGTTTATAATATGTTGAATACATGGAAAATTACCAAAGTCTCTGAAGTGTTTTATATAAAGATTTCCTTTGCAGCGATATGTTTTTATGTTGCATCAATATATTTAATTGTAATAATTTTGTTTAAAAATTTTAATACTTCATTGAAAGATGCATTTTCAATATTCAGTAATTATTTATGATTCTACATAGCTTTTCCTATTATGCTTTTGAATTACATACATTAGAATAATATTAGAATAATATCTTTGGAGATAGGGTCTCACCACGTACCAGGCTGTGACCCTCCTGCATCAATCTCCTGAGTGCTGGCTCGTTTTGTTTTGTTTATTTGACTTTGAAAGTCTGGGGATTTTATTTTGTTTTGTTTTGTTTTCCAAGGTAGGGTCTCACTTTAGCCCTGGCTGACCTGAAATTTACTATGTAGCCTATGGATCAAAGCAGAGATCCTCCTATCTCTGCCTCCAGAGTGATGGGTCTGTTATATTTTGTTCAGTGTATGAAAATGAAATGTCCTTGTTTCATCTTCATTCAAATAATTTACTTCAACTGGACAGTTGGTCAGTGACCTCTGGCAAGAGTTCATGAGATGGAAGGGGACAACTCCCTACTCCATGAATTTGACTCTATTTATACACATACATATTTCCATTCCACTTGTATACCACACACATAATTTCTCATATTTATATACATGTCTTAAATATTCTTTGTAAATTATTTTTAATGAGGTCAATTTAATCTCATTTATGAAATTTGCATGATGTTGACATGCCCTACATTACTGTTTGTCTCATAGGCTTCCTGTGGGCTTTTTGTCCAAGTGGATATCCTGGTAGAAGCTATCCCATCTGGGTCCATGTGATCCCATTCTGTAGGGATAATTGTGCTATTGATGAACACTTAATCCAAGCCCAGTTGATTCACTGACTAGCTGAAGACTGTGACCCTGTTTTATATTTTAAATAAGAAACCAGAGGGTCAGAGAAAATTCTCTTCGTTTTTGAAGCAAAAATACGGAAATCACTTATGATATACTAGGTGCTGTGGTAGAATTAATAGGTCCATTTGCTCCTTGTCTTTTATAGGATGAAGACAATTTTTACTTAAATAAACATCTGTATAAAGTTAGAATGTGTGATAAATTCAGGACAGAGAAACATGTAGTTTTGATAAGATGATGCAAACCAAGAAAAGTATCTGAGAACAGGCACTCTTGGCATGGCTCCTATGAACATGGTAGGAAGGATGAGCTCAGACACTAGACACATAGAGGATAAAGTATCTGTTAGGAAGACAGTAAATGCCATATGTCTGGTGGGTGGGAGAACAGAGCATCTGAACAGCTGAAAGGAAGCCAGCGCTGTGGAATAACAGTCAGAAAGGAGCCAGGGGGGCTGTGGAGAGGTGGGCAGAAGCCAGGCATGAGACCTCGGGCAGGTGATAGAATTTTACCTTTGTCTGAATACCCAAAGGACCTTCAAGAGAGCTTTTTATAACCTCATTAGTATTTTCAAAAGAGTATTGTGGCTGCAGAGTCAAGGACAGATACTATGCAAGGCCAATCAATGCACACAGGTTTCAGCTGGGACCCTTGTAGAAGTCCAAAGGAGAGATGTTAAAAGGGCTTTGGTGAAAAGGGGAAATTGTCATGATTGGAGGTAGACTTCTGAACCAAAAGTCACAGCTGTTCTATTTTATTTATTTATTTATAATTATTATTGTTGTTGTTTTTGTTTTTTGAGGTAGTGCCTTGCTCTAGCCCAGGCTGACCTGGAATTCACTATGTGGTCTCAGGGTGGCCTCAAACTCACAGCTCTCCCTACCTCTGCCTCCTGAGTGCTGGGATTAAAGGTGTGCACCCCAGCCTGGTGTGGTGGCGCACGCCTTTAATCCCAGCACTCGGGAGGCAGAGGTAGGAGGATCTCGTGAGTTCAAGGCCACCCTGAGACTACATAGTGAATTCCAGGTCAGCCTGGGCTACACCGAGACCCTACCTCAAAAAAATAAAAAAATAAAAATAAAAAAATAAAAAAGACTGAAAACATTAAGATCATGAAAAAGTGGAATTCATTCAATGTGGAAATGTAATCCATGTAGCTACTTTTAGCAAAGAAAATTCAGGAAAATAATTTAGATAAGGGTCACACAGCAAAATAATAAATGTTCTGTGAACTTGAAAATACATTTGACATTTTATAACCAGATTTCATTAGAAAGCATTTCTTTAATGTAAACTACAACTACAACTAGCAGTGATTATTATGTGAGGCAGGGTGAGGCAGGCCTAACTAAGTGTGGATTACAAGATTAAATAGGCCTGAGTTTGAAACCAGGGTACCACCACTTACTGTGTGATACTGATTGAAGTAATTGTTGTACAATCCACATAGTTTCCTCATCTGTGGAATAAGGGTAAGTGGCAGGAGCAAATGAGGTAACAGTGCTTACATAATGCAATTGGCACAACTGCTCATACAAAGGCAACCCTAACAGCTTTTGGCTATAATAATGAATATTCTATAGTTGTGAACTTGAATAGTAGTATGCACCCAGTATTCCCATTTCTATGAATATGGAGGCAGGTACATCTACTCTGTGTGAGCCCTGTTCCAGCCCAACAGTATAGTACTTGTGGTGTTGACACTATATAAAGGAATTTTGAAACACAATTGGAGCTTTGGTTCTTACATTGTGCCAAGCCAGAATTCTCAAATTCATTGTAGTGATTTTAACACAATGTAGTTACCTGTGCTCTGGGAAAACACAGAAGAACCTGACTGCTTTCTATTGAGCTGGGGTAATAAGCCTTATTTTCACAGCATGTTGGGATAGATTTACTCTGCATTATGCTGACAGAATTAATTCTGCGTATTTGTTGTTTTACTAAGGAAGCATTCTGGCTCACATCTTCAGTTTATAATCTCAGATGAATACATAGGAATTCACATACATAATTCATATAGCCTGTATTCAATGGAGAAGAATATGCAGTCTTACGTTTGTAACATGGAGGAATACCTCCTATGGAGAATGATCAAAGTCGTTTCACAGGAATGCTTTATTTAAAAAAAAAATTAAGGTTTTTAAATCCATATTCAATCAAAGATATTTTAAAATGCACTTTAAAGTTACTAGGGCTGGACATGTTGGCTCATGTCTATAATCCCAGAACCTGGGAGGTTGGGACGATTGGATTGCTATGAATCTTAGGCCAGCCTGGGATACATGCTTAATTCCCAGCTAACTTGGACTGCAGGTTAAGACCTAGTTTCAAACAAAACAAAACAAACAAAACAACAAAGTAAATTAAAGATATTTTAAAATTAAAAATATGGTTTAAATAGAATTTATTGTGTAACTATACCAAGGAATATTTAACACAGTGTTGCTATTTTCATACAAAATTAGGCATGATGAAGATAATTTTACAATATTTTAAAAGACACATACAACTCGATCAAAGGCATAACAAAAATACTCAAAAGTAGTCAAAGATATAACAAACTCCTTAAACATCACTTGCTCATAATGTCCATATATATATATATTTAGCCCATGAGAAATCCAAATGTACTGTTTGGAATTTTTCTAATTGTGGTAGTTTTGAATAAATGTCCCCCAAAAGAATTAAGGGTTTATTAAAATTGTAAATTGTCTCCAGCCAGTTCTGGCTAGAGGAAGTGTATCATCTTGGCTAGATCCTAGGGTTTAGCCCTAAAGTATTTCTCGGGTGTGTCTGGAATTTTAGCTATACATATGCAAAAAGCAGTCTGAGCTCAAGCCTAGAGTTCCTTTTGTGAGTTTGGAGTGTGCTTGTGAGATGCTGGCGGTGGGCTTCTGTCTTTGTCTCTGCTTGCTTCTGTGAAAGGGGGCTAGCCTTTCCTTAACTTCCCCTGGGTCTGTTCCTTCAATAAATATTTTCCTCCCCAAATCGTGTGTGGTTTGGAGATTCATCCCAGTGGCATGTGGCTGACCAGGACACTAATGTAAGGAATTGTATTTAGATTTAAGATGAAAATGACTTCAGAGTATTAAGTAATTTAAAAAGTACATCTTTTTTTTTTTATTTTCTTCAATTATGAAGTTAAAAGACCGGCATTTGCCTTTGTCATAGCAGGTTTAGCTACATCTTTCTCACCGTGTGATTGGTGAGGGGACTTGGTGATATCAAAGATAGTGTTTGTTTTCACTTATCTTTTTGGAGTCATGGTCCAAATGAGACTTGTTCCCCCACACTTTACCATACCTACCTTAAAACAAGAGGGCATACTTTGGTTTTTGTTTTTGCTTTTCTTTCGGGAAGAATTAATGGGTAATTGGGGTAGATTTAGGCATTTCATTTTATCTTTTTTTCATCTTCCATTTTTTCTACTCCTCCTCATTACAGGAGACAGAAATATGAGAGCCTCAGTGGGGAATTTTCCCAGAAGAGATAAATGAATTCTCCTTTGCTATAATGCCAGTCATTTCCGGAGAATAGTGATTTTTCTCCTTTGGCCCTTAGGTTCTCTCACCCCTGCTGGCACATCTAACTCTTTGTGCCATTTCCCTCAGGGCTGCAGCAAGGGAGATCTGCAGACATGCAGGACAGATGGGCATAGGCATTACATGGCTTAGGTGTCTTCTATGACTTTGTTTTTTAATGGAGATGGCTTCCAGGTGCAGTCAGCTCTTGTGTTGAGTGTCTGCCTAAAGGCTCTGTAAAGTCACAGCCCAGAGAGAAACCATGCATGAGGCAGAACAGCACATTTAGAAAGGCAGAGGATGCTGTGCTACTGCACAGTAATTGGTAAAGTTGCAGCACCCCCTATTATTTTCCCTTCAGCATGATGTTACAATATGTTTTGTTCAAGCCTAAATGAACCTTATCATCTGGTAATTAACAATTTACAGTGTTTCTCTAACACCATATATTTTTGTTTAGAAAATTAAGACCCAGAGTCAAAGTCAATGAGTAAATGTTTGTGTTGCACAAAGTATGTATTTAAACCCATAAATGACAGTTAAAGAGTAAAATGAGAAAGTTAAAATTTGCTGAATCTCATCTTCATTGATTCCCCCCATATCCATATCAAGATCCTCTTTTTTTCTGCTTTCTGAACTGTCTTTAGTTAACACTAAGTCATAGAAGCAACCACTGCCTGTGTTTAATTATGTATCTTTCATGATATGTGTTTGTGTGAAATCTGTGAGTCACATTGACATCCACATCAGCAAGTTAGTCAAGAAATTCCTAGGATTCTGGTCATGGATTACACTGTCTCTAATCTAACCCTCTGGGGTCCCAGAGTTTTGAAGAGGGGTTGATTCATTTTAATTAATTAATTGCTTAATTAAGATAGTGTTTTGTTCTGGCTTTCATCAAACAATACAGTAGTGTAGTAAAATTAACAATGATAAGATTCTGTAAGGTATTCCCAGGCTTATTAAACTTTCAGGAAGCTCTGGTTTTTATGTGCATGTCTGAGCTACCTTTTAATTTTTCTGAAATGGTTTATAATTATTGGTAGTGCTTATAATAAAATTTATACTGTTTTGATCAGAAAAAAATATAGACTATAGACTTAGCCTTTGATTAAATGCAACTTGGACGGTAAAATGTTCTTCCCAACAGTCCCCATCTTGTTGTTGCTGTGTGTCTACCCTCCTGGACACAAAGGCAGCCTGACCAAGGACTCAGCCTACCTCTTTCTAATCTCTGTAAACTGGATGGTCAGAGGACTTCAGCCTCCTGACTCTTCACATCTCTGTGTAGAGATCTAAAAGGCAGTAGGGGAGAGTTAATTTAGGCAAAGCAAAGAACTTTCCAATTGTAGGGCTATCTGGAAGGCTTTGATAAATCAGAGTGAGGCACTTCTGTGCACACACTTTTCCCTGATTAGGAGGAAATTTAAAATGTTTGCCCACTTGATCAAATGTCCATTAAATAAGCTGACAGTCCTGTGTTTAATTGGAAATATCATTCTTTATTTTTAAAGTACACTAGTTTAGGAGTAGCTAAACAATGTACAACCAAGGTTTCATTTGCCTGAATTCTGAAAGCTTTAAAACATGGTGAAATATTATTACTTCTTAGACTGGACAAATTTTAGTTAATATACTGGCAGTGGGATTCCTGGGCTGACCACAGGGTCTGGCACAGTCCATGGTGTCCAGTTGGTACACAGTGTTCACTCCATGAATACACACTGGGCCACATTATGCTTACCAGTCTCATAGAAATATTATGATTTTATAATTGGCTCATGAAATTTAATGCTCTGTCTTGACAATTATTAAATGACATGCATTTTTCTGTTTTAAGTGTTTTCTAAGATGAATTTCAAAAGTTTTAAAATTAACATTCTATACTTTGTCAGGCTTTTTTGGGCAAGATTCAATAGAATGCTTGCTACTATTAGTAAGAAGTGTCACCCAAATTTTATGATTACAATTTATTCTTTCATGCTGGTTTTGTTAGTCTTATTAAAGCATTTACTCGGTGCCCTGTATTCTCTAAGATGTTTTTAAGGGATACTGCACACATGTTTTCGATATGTGTGACACAAATAATAGTTGTTTGAGGATGCCTTTCACATATTCCGAGGAATTTGGTAGAGAGCAAGTCTCATAAGAGAAGGCTTGCAGGAAGTAAATGAACTTTCTCTGTGGTCAGGTGCAGTCGTCAGGGAATGAACCTGCCTGTTCACACACTTACGGTGGTAGATTTTTTTTACCAGAAATGAAAAAGAACATTCATCATTAAAAAAGGTCTTTTTTATTGGATAACATCCACAGAAATAGACTTTATTCTTACAGGAATTCATTTACTGTATCCTTGACACATGCAAACACCTTGCTTAACACTTCAGTTCTAAAATGAAATATTAAAATGGCAAGCATATAACAAAAATCTGTTGGTGCCTGCAAAGTATATGATACATGTTGACCCTGAGGAATCAGTATTTATCAGCATTTGGCTTTTGCTATATCTTTTAAATTTGACCTTGCTGTACAATCATCTCCATTGAAGACCAGTAGGAGTGGACTCCTTTTATTTGGGTGCAAGTACTAAAAGGAGGAAATCCCCTCTTTCACCAGTATTAAAACTTACAAATTCAATTTCATAAATCCTAGCCTTATGTTATAAATTGTTATTATGTGTATACAATACTTAATCTTCAGTGTAGTATTCTCAAATTATTGAGTCAAATCATAATTTGGATGGTTGGGGTTATAACTCTGGTGGAAGACTTGTCTTGTGTGTGTAAGGACCTAGGTTGATTTCTCAATACAAAAACTAGTTAAAAGGAAGAAAAATAATTTGGATCTTAAGATCAAGAACTAGACTTACAAATAAGCTCAGGGTTGCCTTTTATGTGTTCTATGGAATTACATCATAAAGGATTAAAAAAAATGCTCTACAGAGCCAACGACTCTGTAGCTCCTATCAGTATAGGTGACATTTTTTTCTTTTTTAAATATATATTTAAAATCAACTTGTGATTCTCAAACTTTCTTTTACTATTCTGTCCTTCACAAAGTTTGTTATTTCTGGCTTTGTTGTCCCTAGTAAACATAAATATTATTAGAATAGAACTTAAAAAGTCTATATTTTATTACTGGTTTTTCTCAGATTTCATCTTCTTAACAAATATATTTATAAAGTATATATGTCTTTAACCATTTATTTTTAATTTTTTAACATTTAAAAATATTTATTTATTTTCAAGCAGAGAGAGAAAGAGAGAAAAAGAAAGAGAGAGAAACATACACAGAGAGACACACACACAGAGAATAGGTACATCGGGACCTACAGACGCTGCAAATGAACTCCAGAAGCATGCACCACTTTGTGCATCTGGCTTTATGTGGGTATTGGGGAATTGAACCTGGGTCTTTAGATTTTGCAGGCAGGTACCTTAACCACTTAGCAATCCCTCCGGCCCCCAACATTCAATTTCATATGTTCACCTATGTATTTAAAGTGTCACAGTGCTATTCTTTGGGGTGACTCCATGGTCTCCTCATAGCAATGGCATGTCACAATGACCATGGGGCCTCTTCTATGCAAAGAAGGCATCCAAGAAGTCATCATGAGACATTTAGCAAATATTGGGTCTTCAAAGTGAACATATGATTAAACATCCAATTTAATTAAATAAATATTTATTAAGTATTATGTACTAGGAACTTTATCATACTGCCCAACAGAAAAATATATTTATTAGCAAAATAAATAGGTTTTTTAAACTATCTTCTTTTTGCCCAGCCAGTGGCATGGAAAAGAAGTTAGCGTTTTAGCATTAATTTGCTACATATCCTTATTTTAAAATTCTGGGCAAAAATGTGATACATATGCAATATAAAAGTATATATTCCATATGCTATGCAAACTCATTTTTTTCTTTATTTCATTGCTCCTTTGTTCTGATTATTTTTTCTACTATGTGTTAGTGTCTGAATACATAGTTTCTGATCTCTATATTGTCTGCTTTTCATTAAAAAGACTTATTTTGCCTATTTGAAATATGTTATTTTGTTTATATTATATTATAAGATATGTTAAGGTAATGTAATATATTACAATGTTCTTGGAGGGGGTCCATGGTTCATCATTCATAGACAAGTGAAGTGAATGCTAAGATTTGAAGGAGAGCTAACTTTGTTAACTTCCAGTATGATTATGAAAACAATAAATAATATTTGAAAATCATTATGCTGTTTGGATAAATCAGTTTATCTTTCTGTTTTGTAATCTACTTAAATGTACTTGTAAAATATGTCTCATACCCCTCACTATGCTGTTTTTCATTGTCCATCCTGGGATTTTCATAATAAAATATCTTGAACAATTGCATTTAATCCTATGAAAAATGGCTGCTAAGGGACTGTTCATAGGAGTTTAGAAATGAATCAAGACCTCTTTTTAAAGGTTAAAGGAGAAAAAGTATGAAGAAATGTGTAGGCAGAATCTTGACATAAGGGCATGTGTTTTGTGGTCTTGTATATTCAGGAATATATATACACACACACACATATATATATATATATATATATATATATATATATATATATATATATATATATATATATATATATATATATATATATGGAGTTCTGGGTGTTCCAATGAGCTCTGGATGGACTGTCAGCATGCTGCTTTCCTGCTATCCTGATGACTAGCATGGGGAATATATATACACTGCTGAGTTATAGGGATTCTTTCTTTTATAACTCGGGTGAGGTAGAGCTGAATAGTTGATCCACAGCTGTGCTGACCATGTCCTTAGGGAGCTTAGCTGCGCTGGTGGTTGGGGGATAAGGCTGTTAGAGCAATTACACTCATTTCTTTATCACTCATTTTAAGAATCACACTGGCCTTTTCTTGATGCTCTGAGTGTCTGACTCTAGCATGTCATATTCCAGAATAAATGCACAGTGTGTCTCTCCTTTCAACTGTGACAGTAACTTTTAGATTACTTTTATAGAAGAAGAGTACATATGCCAGGGTTTACTTGTTTGATCATGCTTCTACTATGAAGAATGGTTTTCTTTCACCATTTTCAAACTTTCAGTCACATATGGGAAGATACTGTAATACCAAACCAGACTTTTCTTCTGAAAAAAACAGAAAGTTAGAGATCTCTTTGTCCACAAAATATTTAAAAAGTATATGCAAGTGCTGTTTTAAATCAAAACCTAGACATTATATTGACATAATAGTAAGACTCTCCACCTAAAATAATTAAACTGGTTCTCATATCTAAATTTGGAACTAAGCTGAAATTAAATTTCAAATTTTAGTAATAAGGATGTCAAATTAGTCTTGAATATTTGTATTTAGAAGAGTTTAGCTATTTTAGAATATGATCTAGAAAAAAATAGATATGTTCATATCTAAATAAAACTAACATAATCAAATGGAACGTCCTTACAGGCTCCATCTTATTTTGTCAAACAATTTTGTCATCTATCCAAGACACCATGTTTTATTATTTACAACCTTAACTCTTCAGTAAGAAATGGCCTTTGATGGCTAACCTCTCAAATCCAAACATAAAGAGTAAATGTTAGGAAATATACAACATGCTGTAAAATGCAAGGTGATTTTTACTGGTCTTAGGATCATAATAGGTAGAGCTATCTTATGTTGGGAATCTGTGTGTTCCCTATATATTTTTCCAAGTTCTTAAAATGTAGTGAGTACTCAGCAAATGCTTGTCTACATGAGATTCAATATGTAAACACATGCACCACTTTGATTCAATTCTTCAGAGGAATTTGCTTTTTATAATGATGACAGCAATTTCTATGAAGCAAAAAATATCCTCAAATTTTCTGCATAAACCCGAGTCATCCTATTTTCATTTATCAGTCATCTAGGTGTTTTCGTATCATTCTGAAACCCTTCCCACTGGATGTCTAGGCAATTCTATTGGCAATATATGCTTCTTGTCTTTGCCTTCATTTTCTTTCCAACTCTGTCAGACTGATCCAGAACAAATCAGTCCAGTGGCATATGAGGTAAAACACCTTTCAGGAAGTTAAGCCAGCACGGAGGAATATGTTTGCCTAGTACAGGTGGCCTAGCTCCTTTCCAGTTCTTTGTGTTTCTTCTTTTTAAACACCTAGAAATACACTCAGAATTTCTACACAGACATGTCACTTTATGCTGACATGAGAACATGGTGCGGCATTATTGAGAATGTCATCTAACTTCTTAGTTCCTCAGTTTCCTCTTTGACAAGAGTGTTTTGAGAATGAAATGATTTAATCATAAAGACATGCTAAACAGTGACAAGTACACAATAAGAACTACCAAGTCATTTGACAAATAAAACAAAATGAGTGTGGAGAAAAAATAGTGATGATATTTAGGAAGAAAAAAAATCATATTATTCAGGAAGACAGACATCAGGTATTGTTTTTGTTTTTTAATTGTTTGCTTCTAATGCAGAGGTTTCCAAATTCTGTGGGTTGGAGCTCAGAAAAGCTGAAATGAGTTCCTGGAATGAATTTTCAGCCTGATAGTTTGTTACCAGCACAAGCTTATTAAAGTAACTAGCATTCTGAGAGATTATGTTACACATTGGAATTTTGTGGGAAGTGCTGTGCTGTAAACTATTTTTAAAGTTTTGGGCCATTTTCTATTGAACTCCTTGACAGACCCCATCATTCTTTCAAGCAATCATAAAGTTTTACTTTGTATGTCTCTCCTCGAAATTTACTGCCTGCTCTTCTTCTAGTGCTTAATAAGCCATAAAACAATTGCATTTGTATTGCTAAGAATTCACTCTATTTTTGCGTAATTACAAACTGATTTTAAAATTATCTATACATAATTATTACTCTAGATTTCTGAAGTTTATTGTTAATTTGATAATCTGGGAATTTTCATTTTCTAGAATTATGAGGAACTAGGACTGTAATTTTTTAAAGTGTTTTTAGAATCTGAAGAATCTATCAACAAATTCTTCTAAAGGATTTTATTTATAAGCAAACCCTTTATGGTCTCATATAGAACCTATTTATTCTCACTTGTGTAGGCAGGCAGTGATGTAATTGTTGAGTTAGTTAATTAATTAGGGATTGATAATTAAGGGAGAGGAGAAGCAGAAGCAGGCACATTAATTTGTTCATCTCTTTAGTACTTATATACTGACTGCCAACAGTTTGTGGGACAGGTTATAATGATGACAATCAACATTTCTATATCCCCAATTTACATTCTGATACAGGAAATACATAATATAGCAATTTGAAAAACAGATATATTCCAGTGTTTAAATACTTCCATTATGATTCTGACACCTACTATGTAACCATGACAGTTTTTTAGCCTCTCTGCAGTTCCTCTGTGATGTGATGTGAGATTAATAAATTCCTTTACAATAAAATTACTTCCTAAGTTAGTTTTAGGTGAATATATGGAAAGTGCTTGTAGAAGTGCTTGGCCCACAAGCACTATGTAAGAATTTTCTCTTATTATTGATTATAATATCACATCAAGTATTGTTGTAAGTAGAAGGGAATCAGAGTAAACTAGTGAAGAATGATAATGTCTGAAGTTGCAATTTCAGATAGGGTAATCAACATAGCCCTCCTTGAGGAGTGGATAATTTCAGCCTAACTCCAGATGAAGTAGGGAACTTGTAATGCTCATATCAGAGGGAGATATTTAAGGTAGAGAGAATAGTGAAGGACAATGCTATGAGATAGCAGAATATGCTCCTCTTCAGAGTTGTATATGTGATGGAAGTTCAGGGAGCTAGAAAGGTCTGGATAATAAACTAGAAAAAATATTGATGGGTAAAAGTTTCTTAGGGCCCAGTGAAACAAACCTTTCAGCAGTAGGTTGAATTATAAATTATGAAGAATGACAAAGAGACCAGAATAAACAGAGTGATCCGGGCAGACAGGAAGAAACCATAAAGCCACTCTGTCACAGAAATTCAAGTGAGAACTCACTATAGATCAAACTACAGTAGGAATAGGGATGGATAGGCAGATACCTAGAAATTGAATATAAGTTGCATTTTCAAGGTAGAGCTAGCAAGATTTCTTATAGCTTTGATTAGTGCATATAAAAAGAGAAAACTTATTCCATTTGGGGTCCAAGCAGCCAGATGATGGGGATGCTATCTGCTGTGGGTGGAACTGAGATAACAATTACACAGACAGTTTTGGATTCTGACTAGGTAGTTCAATATTTCAATTGGAAATATTGGATTGGAGTTATAAATGTACAATCGATTATAAAAATTTTAAGGAGCTATGGAACTAGGATTTGATCACCAAACAGTGAAGAAAATAGGGAAGAACAAAGTGTGGAGGACTGAACTATGGCATCAGTGACTTTCACACTGAGAGAGGAAGAAGAGCCAGAGAGGAGGAGACAAAAGAAATGCAGAATAAAACCAGCCAAATTCTGTGAATTATCCAATAGAGACAGGGTGAGAGTTGCTCATTGGATTAGACAATGTGGGAGTCAGTTGTGGTTTCATCAGAGCCTGCTCTTTGGAACAATGAAGACCAAGACTTGAATAGATTCAAGAGAGAATGGGAAGCTGTGAGGATAGATACTTCTTTTAAAGAACATTTAAAAAATTTATTATGAAAGTGGAACAGAAATAAAAGATCTAATTTAGAGCAGATGTGGAATTATGTTTTTTTTCTTTTTAAAGGGAAATAAAATTTCAAGTTTATACACTATTGAGAAGTTTATTAATAGTATAATTAAAAACCTTGATGTTGTACAGGAGTGGGAATATCAGGTTAGAAATAGTTGCATCAAGAAGAGAGTGAGAAGCAGGATGAAGGAGCTGTAGATATATGGAAGGAGAGTTCACACATTGTAACTAGGAAGTGAGTTGTGCATTCAGAGACATTGAAGGGGATAGATATTAAAGTTTGAGGAAGATGTAGAATTTCTCTTTGATTGATTGTCTACTCAACACTACAGTGACAGCTGAGAACAATGAGAAAGAAAGTTTCAGGAGAAAAGGGAAACAGTAGCTTCAGAGAGTGGGTTGATGAACTGACCAGAAAAATACAGGATTTTTAGAAGTACTGACAATTTATTTGAGATCATACATTGAATCTGATTTCACTTAGGATGTGTGTGTCAAGTGATGTTCAGATAATTGTAGGCATGGGCAAATGGAGAGTTGGAATTTTGCCAAGTGAATAAGAACACATTTTAAAAGGGCAAATGTCCTGAGGTCCTGTGCCACACTATGATTATAGGGAATCATGACCATGAAATCTAAGTGAGTCTGTGAATTATAGATGCTTCTGGGCTAAAGAGGAGTAAGAGGAGGATGCTAGAGTGAATGACCAGAATAAGAGAAAGCAGAGTGCCTATAGTTGATATAGAGAGTAGCTATGTGGCAGTGAGTGACTGTGTGAAAGTGAGTGACTGTGGCAGTGAGTGGCCGTGTGACAGTGAGTGACTTTGTGGTGAGTGACTGTGTAGTGAGAGACTGTGGCAGTGAGTGACTATGTAGCAGTGAGTGACTATGTAGCAGTGAGTGACTGTGTGACAGTGAGTGACTGTGGCAGTGAGTGACTGTGGCAGTGACTCACTGTGGCAGTGAGTGACTGAGGCAGTGAGTGACTGTGTGGCAGTGAGTGACTGTGTGACAGTGAGTGACTGTGGCAGTGAGTGACTGTGGCAGTGACTCACTGTGGCAGTGAGTGACTGAGGCAGTGAGTGACTGTGTAGTGAATGACTGTGTGGCAGTGACTGTGTGGTGAGTTGCTACGTGGCAGCAGCTGACTAGATGCTGGAAAGGGAGACATTGGCTCCTGATATCCCTGGAAGTCAGATGAATCATCCATACACACATTCCAATGACTGAGTCTGGTGATAAAAGGAGAGTAGTGGAGAGAAAGTAAGGGACAATCTTCAGTGGTAGGGCTTTGTTTCTAGGAAATTACAAGGCAGTTGGGTCTATTGGTTCATAGAATGAATGCAATTTGAATTTTTAGAATTTTTCTGGGTAGAAGAATATTTAGCACCTATAATACTAAAGTACCTCATGGTTTCAAATATGCACCAATCAGTTTAAGCAGCTTGAAGTGGTTTTTTGAGTGGCAGGTGAGAACCCTGCACAAGTAATTTAAAATCAGGGTGTCATGTGATGCATGATGCTCTAGGGGTATAGATAAAACAGATGTGATTTAGCCCAAGTTACTTTCAGATGAGAGGTCCAGTGGTTTTGTTTTATGAAAGAAGTGTCTTTCAGGTGAACCTTGAAGAATGGAAGACTTGAGCATAGGGATAGGAGACAGGGAAGAGGGTCAGCAAAGGTGTGTGAGTAGAATTAGAGGAAAAGAGCACGAAGTCCATTTGGGCTTCCAGTATGCAAAGGAAGCAGAAAGGAGGGGACTAGGAAACAGAACCTTCCTATAGCCAAATGGAGGGGTTCCAATGCCCAGCACGGAAGGTGTGAAATGTGGAGAACACAGAAAATGTTTCTGAGTAAAAGAAGTATGTGATCAAATGTGGGTTTCAAAAAGGGCACTCATAGTCTGGTGTCCAGTGGGTGGAGGAGTTTGATGTGGGGGTAGACAAGTGTAGCACAAGCAATGTATAATTTGTTTGTTTTACATCTTGTAAACTTCCACTATATTTGGTGGTCATGACATTAGTCTTGAGATGAGATAAGTGAAACTAAGAGATTTAATAAATAAAGCTTGACTTTGGATTGGAAGTGGTATTGAGGGAACAGGAAAGTGACGGCAAGCAAGTGACAAAGTTTGAACTTTGATTAACTCTGAAAAACACAATATCATAAGTCTAAACACAGGAAGCAGAAGGAACAACCCCAAATATCAGTCAGAAGACTATGAGTCCACTTTTGGCACACCGAGTTTGAAATGTCGTCTAGCATCCAGATGACGTTATCCTGCAGAGAAGCTGGAATGTAAGACATGAGAGACACCAGTTGATCACTGATGGTGGAAGTCAGAAGCCTGGTAAGAATGCTAAGGAAAGGATGAGTCTAAAAGATGCTCCTTTGTTATTAGTGCCCTGTGGCATATTTGTATTTGGGGTAAATGAAGAGTAGCAGTAGATATTGATGACTAGTTTAGTGAGAGCAAGCCAGAAGCCTCAAATGCTAGTCAATGAAATAAGCATGCACAGATGTTTAGTATTAACAAAATGTAAAAGTGAGAAGAACAAGAATAGCAAATATGCTGTTGGATTTTGTAGCTGCAATGTCACAATTTATGTATGGTTGGCCACAAACCAACATCAATGACTACAACCGCAGTAGCCTCACTCTGATCATTGACCAACACTTAGCATCAGAACAACTCTTTTTACCACCAGGGAAAGAAACAGACAGTAACTGATAAACATGAAGATTCACTCAAATTTATAACTGTCTTGGGCCAGTTAGTATAAAATTCAAAGAGTATAACTCATTCTAACAAACAGTGAAGGGACCAATAAATTATGGTTTGATATAATAGATGTCTGAAATATTGAAACAGGAGTCTTTAGACAAGATTACTTCACATGAAAAATACTTGTTTGAAACTCTGTGACACTGCATGCAATGTGGGATCCGTAATTGGATCATGGAATAGATAAATGACATTAGTAGAAAAACAGTTCACACTGTGGTATAAGGTAATTCACACTCAGAGAGATTGCATAAAGGAAATTCAATACAGTTTTAGCATTTTTTTCTGTAAATCTAAGTATGAATGTGAAATGTTCCCAATAGGCTTGTGCATTTCAACAGTTGGGCCTCAGCTAGGTCGTGCTGTTTGGAAAGGATGTTTTGCCTTTAGGAGAGGTTCCTTGCTGGAGGAAGTGGGTCACTTCTGCGGGGTGGGGGTGGGGATTAAGACAGACCTTGAAGTTTTATAGCCAGGCCCTAATCTGTTCTCTTTCTCTTGATGACTGTGAATGCAGCATGACCAATTTTGCTTGACTATCCTGCTACCATGTCTTTCCTGCCATGATGAAGTGTATTGTTTCAGAACTGTAGTTCAGAATAAACCCCGTCTTTCCTCAGGCAGCTTCCTGCCAGGTATTTGGTCATAGCAATGAGTAAAGTAACTAATACTCTGAGACTATCCAAATAATGAATATTCATGTTATTTTTCATGTAATCTTGTATAAAGACTCCTGTTTCAGTATTTCAAACATCCATTGTATTAAACCATAATTTACCAAAAAAGTTTATTGTTTAAAAATGACCAAAAAATTTAATTTGTGCAATGCTAAAATATTTCTACTTAAATAATAAACTTTTAGTTATTATGTGACCCCATTTTAGTTCTTGAAAAGTTTATTTGTAAAACCCAACTCCTTTGAAAGTGCTTTTGTATAAATGAGGCTTTATCACTTGAAAGTAAATAGTGATACTGATACTCATGCTTGTGAGATTTCTTTCAAGAAATCTTGCTTTTCCAGTTGATAGATCTATAGCTTCAATGGCCAACACCAAATGAGCCTGTTTGCAGAATGAAATCAAGGATAATAGTATTGTATTTGTATTTGGTCTTTCCTTCTAAAAATGTTAAGTCATATTTATATTTTACATGATTAGAAGATCAAGTGATTACTGCTCAGTAAACAAAAATGAGGTTAAAATACATATTTTTTTCTTCCTGGGACATATTTCATCTTATATACATGATATCATGATATGCATGATAATTTGCAGATATAATTCACATTTGCAGAGTCAAGCTCTATTTCCAGAAGTGCTAGATAAAGCCCTAGAGAATAGGACACTTGTTCAGCTGAAACAGCTTCTGCTTCTGGTCTCTTTTTGGCCTCACCTCTGGTCCAAGTAAGGTTGTGTAATGCAGAGTCCATTTGTACTAATCACTAACTATATTTTAATAGGTTTCTGCAGAGGCAAGAACTAATTTTTTTTCTTAGTTGAGGTAATTAATCTGTATATATTTTCCTACAAGATCTTTCTAAACTGCCTTTCCTTGTCTTATGTTCCTTTTACTTCCCTTTTTAAATGGTTTTCTAGATTGTAGTTTTGCTTATACATTTCAGAGTTAGCACAGTTTGATTTTTCTGTTGAATAATTTTGACTGTGTATGTACTTGGTAGTTGAGAACTAGGTTAAAGCTTATGATATAATAAAGAATTTAAAAGAAATATAATGTTCTTAGCTGTCTACAAAACATTTGGTAGACTGGGCCTGAAAGAATGTTCATCACAAACAAATCTAATGTTTATCTTTGGCGCTACAGGAAATAGGCCACACTCACCCAGGCACCAGTTTGCAAATATCATCTGCAGAGATTTATTCTTGAGTTACTTCGGGTAAAAAATTTAAAGTCTGTGAGAAGGCAAAGGACATTGCTGGTGCTTGTCCAGTCTTAATAGCTTTCCACCTTGTTGTGATTGATTAGTTTTTTTTTTTTTTTTTTTTTTTTGAGGTAGGGTTTCACTGTAGCCCAGGGTGACCTGGAACTGGCCTCAAATTCATAGTAATCCTCCTACTTCTGCCTTCAGAGAGTTGGGATTAAAGGTGTGCACCACCATACCCAGCCTATAACAAATTCTAGATGCAAGCACCGCTTTATGCAACTGCTTTATATGAATATTGGGGAATTGAACCCAGACCATCATAGTTTACTAACAAGCACCTTTAACCACTGAACAATCTCTCCAGTCATGAGTGTTTTTTTGTGTTGTTTGTTTTTTGAGTCAGGTTATCTTACTGAACCTGGAGCTCAGTAATTCAGCTAAACTAGCTAGTTTATAAGCCCTAGGGATGCTCCTGTCTCTGCCTCCCCAGTACTGGGACTATAGTTGTGTATCGCTGTGATTGGATTTCATGTGGGTGCTAGGGGCGGATTCAGGTCCTCATGCTTGTGAGACAAGCACTTTACTAACAGCCATCCTCCCAGCACCACCTCTTCTTATCTTCATGTTCTATAACAAAGTCTGTGATCCTCAGCCTGCAGCAGGTTTTGGCTTTGAAATGCTTGGTGTCTGGTAGACCATTAATGAATACTCTTGGTGAGAGTTTGTGACAAAGTATGTATAATTACTTCCTAAAACCTGAAATGCATGTTATTTTTCTTATAATCCTTATGTGTTATATATGAATAACGATATCACTGAATTTTCTTTTTAGTTTCTTTATCTTGTATTTTGGAGTAAACATGCATTTTTTTAAACAATTGGGAGCCAGTGTGGTGGCTTATGCCTATAATCATAGCACTTGGGAGGCTGAGTTGGAAGGTTGTGAATTAAAGGCTAGCACTGGGATTCTGCCTCTGAAAGTCTGTGTCAAGCTCCATCTATTATAAGTCAAATACAGACAATGAGACTTCATAATGTTTATGAGGAAAGGGAGAGGCAGAGATAAATGCTATTTTCCTTCTCTTTTATTCAAATCAAGAATTGTGGAGAGTATTCCAATGGGACAAATAGTCTGTAAAGGGCTGCAAAACAGGTAATTAAATGTAAGCACAATAGAGAAAAATGCTTTAATTAGGTAATCAGTGTTCTATTATGTTTGGACATCGGTTTGTTGTGCTATATAAAAATTAAGGGCTGGGGAGATAGTTTAGCATTTAAAGGTGTTTGCTTGCAAACCCATCTGATGGTCTGGTTTTGATTCTCCAGTACCCACAAAATTCACAAAGTGGCACTTGCATCTGGAGTTCATTTACAGTGGCAAGAGGCCCTGGTATGCCATTCTCTCTCTCTCCCTCTGCTTGAAAATATAATAAATATATTTTTTAATTGGCTGTGCAGAGAAAATGTTCCTTGATACTATAAATTAAAATGTTCTGGAAGATAACAGGAAGGCATGCAAAGGTATAGTATGATCCAACTGCTTAAGTGAATACCTATATTATAATATATATTGCAAACACAGTTCTGAAGCATTTTCTCATTTCCTCAGCAGAATTGAAGGCCAAATATTGTTGTTGCTTCAAGGTTGATACTCCTCAACTAGTTCAGTGAACAAATCTTTTAGAAAATTCAAGAAGTAGTAGCCACCCCAAAATGCCTACTTAAATTGATATCACCCTAATGTGTTGTTTGAGTCATGAATTGAACTTAAGTGCACATATTTATTTTATAGGATAACTTCACAGAAGTAGGATGCAATGTGAAATGCCACTTGAACTACCCATAGGCATTGTTATGATATAAACATGAGGTTGAGTTGGTATTATGAAATTAATTTCAAATATTAGAAAATTTAATACAGCTCATATGTCCAATAACTGACAAATCTAGGGATATCCTAAGTTTATAACTAAAGCAGTGTTCTTTATACTGGGCAATATTGCCACTCCAAAATTAGAGCATTCAAAATTAACTTTGTCTGAAATCATTAGGCGATGAAGAAAGGAGTAAGAAAAACTTTAAAATGAATGAATATCAGTGATGATTTATTTACCCTATATATATTTTCCCTCTAATATAAGGGAGTAGGTAAGGATATTCCTTGATATTGTGTACCACTCTAACCTTAAATTCAGAACCTTTCATTGTCAACTCACAGAGCATGACTCCATACACATATATATCTAACAGAATAGTACTGAAGGATAAAGACATTTAGAGCATTGCGACCTGACCAGTTCACAATTTTCTTACTTGTTACTGCACAATTTTGTGCAGTGGTTTGTAAAATTACTATAGCTAACTGCATAACATAATAAATTCAAACAATGTTGAATATGTATCAAGGAACTATGATATATAGTCACTATGATATATAGAACTATGATTAATAGTCACAGTGAATTAGAAATGAAAGGCTAGTTTTGGTTGAATAAAGGCAGATATTAAAAACTGACTGATTAAACAGCATCCATTGAAATTCTTAAAGGCATGCAGAATTCTGTTTATGAAACTGTCTACTTGTATATGTAACTATTTTGTATTTTTAATACAAAATAAATACATTATTGAATAATTCTAAAGAAGAATATTTAATTGGTAGGGAAATTTATACTTCATAACATTCTGGTTATATACAAAGTAATAGACAACACTTATTTTGAATTTTATCAATCATTTTAAAAGGAGGAATTCAGCTGGAGAGATGACTTAGCAGTTAAAGGCCCTTGCTTGCAAAACCTGGTGGCTTGGGTTCAAGTCCCTGGTTCCCACATAAAGCCATATTTGCAAAGAGAGTTTACAGTGGCAAGAGGCCCTGGTACACCTATTTTCATTCTCTCTCTCTCTCTCTCTCTCTCTCTCTCTCTGCCATTTTAATTAAATAAATGAGATAAAGTGGCACAAGCATCTGGTGTCATGTTAAAAGGAGGAATATATTGTCATCATTATCATTTGTGGATTGGAGACTGTCTTCTAGCATTTGAAAAATAGTGTTAAGTTGCCGAGCAAAAAGAATATATTTACAAATTGCCTCATGCCCAATTTTGTTGATCAAGCCACACAGTCTTTTATAAAATTTCACACTCGTTTCAATGTAGAAGATTTAGCATTCATCCTATTCTCCTTGAGCCTGAAAGTTAATGTGTTCTGCAAAAATTGTGGAAACCAGAACCTCAATGTTTACAGTATAATGTATACTTGTTTTTTTAAAAACCTAAGTAATATATAAGTGCATGAATTAAAAATGAAAGCCTTCCTCTATCCTTACTACCTAGTGAGAAATTGTAATGAATCTGGATCATGAAATACTCTTTGCATATGCTATTTGCATAAACCAAGTTACAGGTATGTACATATACATCTTCATATACACATGAAGTACAATAAAGAAATCTCATTCAAACTAATGAAGTCTGATCCTTTTTGTCCATTTAATAGAATACCCTGATGATCTTCAGTTAATTTACAATGACACTGTTGTTTTAATAATATCACATTGTATGCATGTAACAATGTTTAGTTAACCGATTCTCTATTGATGGTTTCTCCTTTTCATTATTTGTAATAATGCTTAAAGATTATCATTCTCCATATATTCTCTAAAGTGATGAAATCCAGATTGATTTCTCCATTTTTATATCATTATCCTATAGAAGGTATATTAAAATCAATATAAGATACTGAGTTATGGAAACCAGGAGGAAGATGTGTAAACTAAAAACTCACCCATGAGTAACACGAATATCAGAAAGCAATAGTGCATCTCAACCTTGGTGAATATTAGGTTTCCTTAATTTTTTTCTCATATTTATTATCAATAATTAGATACATTGTATGAACAAGTCTTGTGATGTTATCCCCACTTCCCATAAGTTTGAGGCCAGCCTGAGACTACAGAGTGAGCCAGGCCAGCCTGGGCAAGAGTGAGACCCTATCTTGAAAAACAAAACAAACAAACAAACAAAAAAAAAAGGTCAAAGGAAACCAGTGAAAGTCAAAAGGTCATGATGGAAGTACATTGCTTCTGTGTCTCCCTTTCAAACTCTCTGATGTCCCAATAAAGACAGAGGGTATCAAATGATTACCTATTTTTGCAGTTTTTTACTTGTATATTTGAGAAAAATGAAATAATCAGTAATATTATAATGATGACTTTATACACTGCACTTGGTCAATAGTATTCAGTAACTTACGATATTCCTTTCTCCTCATACTCTTTTCTTGTTTTCTTGTTTTCTTTCTTTCTTTCTTTCTTTCTTTCTTTCTTTCTTTCTTTCTTTCTTTCTTTCTTTCTTTCTTTCTTTCTTTCTTTCTTTCTTTCTTTCTTTTTCTCTATCTTATCTTCTGTTTATCCTTCCTTTTTTGTGTGGAACTTGATATTGAACTGAGGGCATTATGTATGCTAGGCAAGTGCTCTACCACTACGCTAATTCCCTAGTACTTATTATTTTCATTTTACATAGGTTTTTGCTAAGTTGTGCAGGCTGGACTTTAACTCGGTACACAGCAGGTAATAATATACTGCTGGTCCTCCTACCTCAGCCTCCCAAGTAGCTGAGCATACATAGTTCAACAAGATAGATTTCACTGGGTATTTAAAGAAATAGAAAAGTCTGAGGTGTATGAGCACAAAATGTGGATCTGTGTTGATATTTGATGTGAAATGTATTTTTAAATCATGGTTATAATCCTTAATATCTTCAATAAATATTTATTCCTGTATTTGTTTCCTTATTTTTAGATGCATACTTCTAAATCCATTTCACATTTGTGTCATTAAATGAACTTATTTTTGTAAGGTATTTTTATATAAGAGCTTTTTTATCTCCATATGAATAAGGCTATTTTGTGCAACCAAAATTTCATTCTCCAGGTTATTAATTTTTGTTTGAGCATATTCAACTGTCCTTGTGTTATCATTTTTAAAATAATTACAAATGTTCTCTGTGTCATAAGAATATCTCCTGTCCTCAACAAGGAGGGGCATTATCTGTTGTCAAGGGCCACTAACACAGAATCTAAGGCTTATTTAAAATAAATGTCTTAACAAAATAAAATAAACAATATGGCTTATTAAAATGTTTGTCATATATATGGTGTATATATAGCATTAGTAATAGTTTGTATATAAATCCACCACCACGCCCAAAGTCTTATGTGTTGAAGGCTTAGTCCTCAATTCAATGCTGAGTAGTGGAACATTTGGGAAGTGATTAGCTCATGAGGTCTCTGGAGTAATCTAATGGACTCCTGGAAAGTGGTGGAAACTGTGGAAGGAAGAGGGACACAGGGGACATGACATTGAAGGGTATATATTGTTTCAAGCCTCTTCTCCTTTGTATCCACTTTCTGGCTGCTATGAAAGAGCAGCTTTCCTCCACACCTCCCACCATGATGGACAAGCTCATCACAGGCCCACAGGCACTGAAACCACAAAAGCTGTGACCAAAATAGTAAGGCTGTCCTCCTTTACATCCTGCTTTCTGGGGTGATTGGTGACAGTAACGAGAAGCTAAGACCAACATGTAGCCAATTACTTTTTTTTAGCAACTGTCTGTCTAATAATACCATGTGTCACTTTCTGACTACAGAGGAGTAGAATCTTAATGCTGAGTGATGATGATCAACCAAAGTTAGAATGAACATTTAGAGACAGAGTTTAAAACTATTTAAATAGGATATCTTCCATTTGAATTTATTTTAGAGTATTTCATAAATTAACAGGCTTATCTTCATAATAATCCTTAAGCACAATAAAATTTACCCTCACCGATTTTAGAAGGTCTGAACATGTCATTGAATGTAAATTATATTGCTGGTAGAAAGACTCTAGATATTGATTTACTCTCCTATTTTATAGATGAAAACTCAAAGCCCTAAAAGGCCTGCAGATCTCAGGCAGGATTGCCATCTAGACCCCAGTATTTCCATGTCTACTCCTCTTTCTTGCCATATTTTGCTGAATTTTAAGTTAATCATGGCCAAATACTTGTTCTTTAAGAGTTCCCATTTCTTTAGAACTGTCAGAATGCATATTTTCTCATCAAAATAAAAAATATCATTTTCTTGCCCTCTAAAGCTTGTCTGAAGATTTACAACTGGAAATGATGTTGACACAGTCTACACCTGAAAGTATTTGGTGTAAAAGTATTTAGATTATGTTAATGTAAAGGGCAGGATTGGAAAAGTCAAAATGGATTAAAATTAGAGCCAATGTAAATCCCAAGACCAGCATCCACTAAATATATAAAGATTGGTCACATACTGACCCTTTATATAAAATCATGAAGCCACTCAAAATAGAAATAAATCTTTATATAATTAATTGCTTTTGACACTAATATTTTTATTTTTTTACAATTAGTTTCATGTTTCATTGTTAGTCCTATTCAAAATACCAAACTTAATATATTGACCCTAAGGAAGTTAATTCCTTACAGTTCAAAAATAGGAAGCTTTGAATAATTTCATAAAAAGGTTAGTATGCTTTAATTTAAAAGAGTCATGTAAGACCTCAGGAGAAATAGCTTAATGTAGTACACTGATGTGCAGGGAATTTATAATAAAGTTCTTAATTTACATATGTTTATGAAATACAAAAAAGAGAGCAGAAAGAAAATTTAATAGAAAGTCTTTCAGAAGTAACACAAAAAAATCACCTTATTGTGCAATGAGTTAGCTTTACCATGTATAAAGGAATTTGAGAAAAGACCTAACAGATAAAATTTGATAATGTTTCCTTATAATAAGAATTAATTCATTATTACCAGTGAATGGTGAATATAATTTTAGGATGCATGGCTTGATATTTAAGTATTTTACAACATATTTTTTATTCATAATCAAGAAGATTCCAAAATGAAATGTTATGGTATGAGTTTGGGAAGTATGTTATAATTTAATGAAAATGACTAAGAAACTACAGAAATTACATTTTTGAATGGAGGTATGAAAGAGTAGAGGAAAGGAATATAAAGATTCTTTATTGGGCTTCCAATTTTCCCTTTTTAAACAAATACTTATCAAAGTATATACTTTTGTACCTGGGCATTGGCAGGTCTAACAAGGACCCAAATGGACAGTATTCCTTGATACTAAGGAATTTGGCATTTGTGATGTATACTGCTAGAGGAATATTATCAGTGCTAACCATCAAATGTATATATGAACAACAGGGTAGTGAAGAGTAATGTAGATTATGAAGGAAGAAGATAGAACAGGAAGTGTCAAAGGGCAGAAAGAATGAAAAAGGGAAGTGGGTTATTTCTAAGGCCTTTATCATGCATCTAACATGAGGTACCTTTTCAGGTAATCTCACAAGTTTATTGAGTTCTACTATACTTTGGTCATTGCACCCTGTGTTTACAAATGTTTTCTTGTCTTTTCTCTTCAGTTGATTTGTCTCTGATTTTTGTATCACCAAGCCAGCACGTACTAGATGATCTGCAATGATTTGCATTCATTGCAGTAATCTAAATAAATGCTAAGTTAGTGTGGAGATAACTATTTAACCATTCTTCCTACATTGGAAATTGAAAAGGAAGTTTTTGGCTGATGAATGAATGCCTATGAAATGTTAAGATCAAGTATTCATAGCAGCAAAAGGAGGATTTACTGGCTCTTCAACTTTCCCCAACCAAATAATGTCTGACAGTTCTTCCTCTATCACAGATAAAAGCCGAATTAAAAAAAAAAAAGTGAATTGAACTCCAAAACAGTTATATAGGTCTATGTTCCAATCAAATGTACATTCTGGTAGAGTCTAGAGTTGCTATCAAATTACTATTACTAGAAATGATTTCAAATCATAGTAATATTTCACTATATTTTATAATTTTATAAAAACAGTCTGTATTACAAAGTTCAACTTGGTGAACTTTGTGGGCATTTAAGGAAAACCTGTGTCTTTGATGAAAATAAGTAAAATGATATTTGAGTTAGTGCCTGGAGATTTCCTCCAGTTCCTCAAGTTTCCATGCCAAACACCGTTTTAAGTACTCTCTCAGCTCTACGCAGTATATCTGTGATGTGGGAGGAATACAGTTAGCATCCCTGTGTGCCTAGCTCAAACAGTTAAAATTAAATTTCAGGAGTTCCCTAGAGCAGTCTTCCATCAACTTGACCCAGAGTTACCTCTGGTATTTGCTTCAGCAAATCATTTAAAGCATATAAATGTTGTCCATGTTCTCAAATTTATATTCAGAGTAGTTCAAACATTGTTGGCACCTACCATGCAATCCAGAGAGGAACATGGAACTTGTTAGCACTGAACATGAGTTGTACCAATTATAGTGTCAGCTCTCAAGTAACACCAATATCTATCTAAAAGTACCCTACTGAATTCAGTTACTTCCCTTAGCTGTTTACTCTGATAGGCACTTAAAAAATATCTTGAGTAGCCATGTGTTTGTTTTTACATTAGCACTCTTCAATGTTTTCTTTTTCCTTTTCAGTTTTTTTGTATATGAAGTCCTAAAATGTTTATTTTTTATTTTTTATTGTTGATATCTTTATTATCCTTAATTAGATACATTATATGAGCAAATCTTATGATGGTACCCCCATTTCCTCCTCCCTGTCCCAAACCCACTAGGAACCCTCCTAGGTGATCATACTGGATCAGTCCATGGGGTAGGAGGCTATGAATAGCTCAGGGGGGTAGCCAGGTTCCCTCTCCCCTTTGTGTGTGGTTCCTGAGGAGGGCAATGTCTCTGGACATTCTCTCCTACCATGGCTCTTTCCGCCCCCTCTCCCACTCAGTTCCGAGTCATGGTGGGTGAGTTTTTAAGTTTGCTTTATTTTTGAGATCCTAACTATCTCTAGGTTTCTGCTTTGTGTTGTGTTGGATTTCATTGGTGTCTGTCTTGTTGACCTATCCTGGGTTAACTTACTTCCTGTGGTGATATGTCTCTTGCTTACCCAGCCACTCTCAAGGGTTTCATTTGGGGCCTGCATGATAGGTCCCAGGTGGTTCATCTCTTGCCAGGATATCAGCCATCATTCTGTGATTTGTTGGTGGAGTTGGATTGTCCACAGCATTCTGAAAAATACAAACAGAATCTCCACCTGAGAGTGAGATTAGTGTAGGTTAAATGAGATACATGTTGCTAATTTGGCAAGATTCTGTTGAGTGTAGCCTTTCTGTAGTTCCCTGGTAGTGGGGATTTCCCCTTGGAGCCCAAGTATTTGGTCCCCATAGGATTTTTCCCTGGATCCCACCCAATTGCAGTTTAGAATTCTTTGTCAATTAGTGGATCTCTTGGCTAATTTGATAGCCATTGATTATCCCCTCCCTAGATTTTGGTGCCACTATTGCACAAGCAATTACTTCTTGACTCACTAATCTCTCCCATAAAGCAGAGTGTTCAGCATTCACATGACAGAAGTCTGAATTTTTTATCAATGGTCTTTGCTTACTCTAAATATCTAAATATCATTGACTAGTTTACTAAGAAAAGATTTGGCTATCTGAGGCCTTTTGCCATTCCAAATTAATTATGAGATTATTTTTTCTATGTGTAAAGAATGTAAAGAATGAAGAAAATAAAGAATGAAGCTGGGATATTTATTGGCATAGCATTGAATCTGTATATTGCTTTTGGAAATATTGCCATTTTTACTATATTAATTCTACTTATCTAGGAGCATATAATATCTTTCCATTTTATCACATCCTCCTCTATCCTTCTTGAGTGTTTTAATGTTTTCATTATACAAGTCTTTCACATCCTTGGTTAGTGATATTCCAAGGTATTTGATTTTTTTGAGGCTATTGAAAACGGGCCAGTTCCTCTGATTTCTTATGTCATATGCATACAGGAAGGCTACTGATTTTTGAGTGTTAATTGTGTATCCTGCCAGTTTGCTGAAGGAATTTATCACAGTCAGTTTACTGACCCTATTCTTTGGGTCTGTTATGTATAGGATCATGTCATCTGCATAAAGGGACAGCTTTATTCTTCCTTTCCAGTTTGAATCTCTTTCCTGCCTTTCTCCTGTATTATTGCTTGGACTAGGACTCAAGGACAATCCTGAAGAACAGTGGTGAGAGTGGATATCCCTGTCTTGTTCTTGATTCAAGTGGGAACTCCTTGAGTCTTTCCCCATTGTGTATGATTTTGAACTTTAGGATTTTTGTACATTGCCTTTATTATATTGAGGTATAAGCCTTCTATGCCCAGTATCTTCAGGATTTTGATCATTAAGTCTTACTGAATTTTGTCAAAGGCCTTCTCTGTGTCAATTGAGATGACCATGTGTTTCTTGTGATTGAGTCAATTTATGTGGTGGATTACATTAATTGAGTTCCATGTGTTGAACCATCCCTGCATCCCTGGGATGAATCCTACTTGGTCTAGGTGGATGATGTTTTTGATGTGTTGTATATGATTTGTGAGGTTTTGTTGGGCATTTTTACATATAAGTTTATCATATAAGTTTATCAGGGATATGGGCCTATAATTTTCCTTTCTTGTTGTGTCTTACTCTGATTTGGAGATGACGGTGATGCTAGCTTCATAGAAGGAGTTTGGAAGCACTTCCTTTTTTTCCTATAACACAAAAATCTTCAAAAGGATGGTTTCAGTTCTGTGATGAAGGTTTGATAGAATTCAGCTGTGAATCCAACAGGTCCTGACATTTCATGCAACAATGTGATACCATTAGGTTTAAACTCATTAAGTAACTCTACTTTCTGAGGCTCATGAGGCTAGGAACCTCCTTAATATCTAGGGGTCGGTGCTGTGCCTGCAGGGAGCACATGAGGCTGGATTCCTCCTTCCTCTAGGGGGCAGTGCTGTGCCCACAGGTATCAGATGGGACTGGTTCTTCCTTCCCTCTAGGGGGTAGTGTTGTTCCCCCACACTATGGAGTCTCCCTCCTTCCACACACAGCTCTCTCACACTTCTCAGGTGTGTAGCCCTGGGTGAATGTGGCCCATCCATGTTGAGAGTTCCTGCTGGATCCCTCTGGGCTGCTCTGTCCTGGTTCCAGTTCCCACTTGAGCCCCATGAACCTGACTTAAGCTTTGCTGGACCGATAAAGAAGAACATAAAGCAGGAAGGCTTTGCTCCTGGCTCGTTTGCTGGAGCTGGGCTGCAGAGCTTCTAGTCTTTGTGAATTCTGTCTCCTACTTTTCTACTGGATTAAAATATTTCCTTACAGCAGTTCAGTTTTCAGGCTGAAGGCGGGCTTTCCTTAGATTCCATCTTTAACACCCCTCTGCCAGCCATGTTGCAGCCAGCATGCTGGCATCTCCTCTTCCATGTTTCCTGCTTAGCAGGAGTCTCTTCTGAGATAAACACTAATATAGGGGCATCTCTGACGTTACTGACATTCATAGTGTGATGGGTAAACTTATTTGTCAATTTGACCTATGTAATAATCTATAGTAATCTTGGGTGGGTCTCTGAGTTTGCCTGTATGAAGGATTGACAAAATCCTTTTGGGATTTGGAAAAGGGAGGAGGTCCTTCTTCAGAGTGAGACCCTTCCCCCCGGTGGGTGGGCCTTCCAAGGGGACTAAGTATAAGGAAGCTTGAGGGGAAGAAAACTTTCTTCCTTCCTCTCCCGGCTGCTGGAACTTGTTTGTGACTTGCACTTGCATCCTGCTCTCCTACCCTTTCTGGCTCCCCAGGGAGCCATCAGGCCTTTTAGGCTGGGTTGGAACTGCTGATAATCCATTCAATCAACTCTGTTTCCTCTAGAGAACCCTGACTAATACACACAGTTTATGTTTGTTGGGTTATATTAGTGACAGGTAAATGAAGAGATAAAAAAGTAATAATTCATATTTTGATTCTGGACTCTGAATCAAGGAATAAATTTTAATATTAAATTTCTCTTATTGAATACTAAACATTTCAATCACAGCTTTGACTTTCCATAACACCTGTCTTGGTTTTGGAGTCAAAAAGGCTCTGCCATTATTACATTGTTTCATTGTGGCAAAGAATTGTATTTGCAAAAGAAAAACTTTTGTTCCAGAATTAATGATTGTGTTCATGTGTATGTGCGATACATGTTTGCCTTTAACAAAAAGGATGAGGTGAAATTCAGAATTTATGCTCTAACAAAATTACACTATTGTTAGCAGAGAGAGCAATGGGACAGTAAATGCCATTAGAGTTCAAAAAGAAGAAAGTGATATGCAGAGCGATAGATGCCAGACAGCCAATGGCTTGGTTTCCTTTGAGGTTTTCTTAGAATTCTGACAAGGGTTTAAAGCAAATACTCAATTCAATGTTATGCTGAAAACTCTTGAACAAGAGCAAAGGTGCAGAATGAATATTTTATCAAGCCACATTAAATTTACTAGTCAAATAAAATTTCTTTCCTCCAACTCATTACTTGTAAATCAGAAGAGAGTAATTTATGTTAGAATTAACACTATGTCAAAGAACAGTCTGACTGAATTTAAATTCTATGGATTATTTGTCTAGTACCACATACTTCATATATGCTCTGCTTTAATTTCGATAAGGAAATAATCAAGAAGTATGAATAATCATATAATTAATATCTGGAAAATGTTTTAAAATATGTTATTTCCTTAATAAATTATGCTTTTGCTTGGACACAGTAGTTGGGTCAACCAAAAGTGGAAAACTCCTCTTGCTGGAGAGAGAGGAGATCCTTAGAACATCCATCCCTCCCCTTGGGCTCAATTTTGTTTGCTTCTCTCCCAGTTTATTTTATTTATCCTCTGTGGACCAACATGAAAACAGCTATTCCACAAAAAATATGAGTGAGTCCAAGCTCTGACCTGTGGCTGCAAGAGCTACCTGGACTTCCTCCTGTCCTGCCAACGCCATGATTACAAAAGTTTAAAATAGACTGAATGCAATTATGTATGCAGTTTGGAAGTACCTTTCTCAAATATTCTATCACAGAACTTTCTTGAAGTAATTCTTCATTATAAGCATCAAGGGATCACATCTGAATATGTGAACTATTGAAAAATTAATGATTTTATGCAAGAGGCCATGAGGTAACTCCTCTGGTTCACCACTCAGAGGGAAAAACACTGAGAAATCCAGGTGACTACATGGTCTCTGATGGAATTCAGTGCCAAGCCTTGAAAACAGGAAATGGTGAGGAACTGTTTTGATTCTGAAAATTGCAAACTAGAGAAGTGTTGTACTTTGGGATTAGGATTAATTAACCACTGCCTACCCACACCACCTGCAACAACAAAAATAAATCAACCCACATAAAGCAGAATGCTCAGTTCTACACTTCCCTTTGGAAACAGTAATAGACCAATGAGCTGAATTATTTTAAGAAATTAGAGCTTCCTCCATGCACTTATTCTAGATTTTGTGGCTGAAACTAAATGCAAAAACATCTGAGATTACAGAATTACCTGGTTGCTTAGAGAAAGTCTAGAATAGTGTCTATGTCTTTCAGAAATAAAATGCCTTTTTGTGGCTATTCTTCTGATTAGTACTATGTCTATTTCAAAAAATTTGCTTCTGAAAGCTAACATACATATACATATATATATATATATATGTATATGTATATATTGTATCCTATGTGAACTCGCAAATTTGGAGGTCATTTCCACATTCTCGAACCCTATTCCACCT
Source organism: Zapus hudsonius (assembly GCA_004024765.1). Lineage (NCBI taxonomy): Eukaryota > Metazoa > Chordata > Mammalia > Rodentia > Dipodidae > Zapus > Zapus hudsonius. The sequence goes on along the minus strand of PVHP010008265.1, from coordinate 4,612 downwards.
CTCTGAACTCTCAGTTGAAAAATACTTCTGTGATCTAATGAATTTTCCATCATAGAAAACTTCAGTGTTGATTTCCATCCAAGCTCTACCATTGAACTGTGATCATCTGGAGAGGTTCAAAAAATATTGTTTCCTCTATCTCCCCTTTCTTCTCAAAAGTACATGGCAGATGTTGTCTGGTTTGTCACTACTTCTGAATTCTGCCTCAGCTTAGCTGCTTGTGCTTAATGGAGGCAATCATTTTCAAAATCATATTATCATTGACTATTTCATAATACAAAATATAATTTGCATACCCCCAATCAAACATCTCAGTTCAAACAGCCACACAGTGGCAAGTAGAGCTGCTGGACCTGTGTCTCAATGCTCTGTCTGCTTACTCCTTAGTACCTGGTAGGCAGGAATGGTAATGAACTGTTCTTATTCTTCTTGCCTTGTTTTTTTTTTAATCATAATTATTCTTATCTTATTCTGTAACAGTTTTAATGAAGGACAATATCTATTCCTTATTAATCACTCAAGTTGTAATCACCGTTATTAGTGTAAATCATTCAGAGGGCTATGAAATAATTCTTTAATACAGATTCTGGCATTCTCCCTTCTTAGCACATTCATATTCTTTTCCTGCCTTGTTCACAAACATTTCTATGGGAGCAGTCACCTAAAGATAAACTAAAATATCATTTCACTATCACCTTGTAGGTAACATTTTCAATTCTTTCTTCAGAATTCCGAAAATAAAGGATTGGTACACAGAATCTAGCTAAAGTTTAAACTCCATGCACAAACTGAAACCATTGCTTCTCTCTATCTAAGACTGGATACATGGATGGGAGAGTGGAAAAGAGGGCTTGTTCTCATAGACCAAGTTCCCTAAACTGCCTAACTTCATGGAGTGTGGCAAACCAACATTGTTTTTCTTCCTGTTGGTGATGTTTGTATGTGGTACATGTGTGCACTTTTGTATGTGTGTGCGGATGTGTGGGTGTGCATGCATGGTGAAGGCTCTAGTTTAATGTCAGGTGTCTTCCACTCTCCAACTGATTCTTTGAGACAGGGTCTCTCACTGAAACTTGAACTCATAGATTTGGCTAGACTGAGAATAGCCATACAGCTATTTTTTTTTTTTCTGTTTTGCTGTCTGCCAACCCAGTGCCGGGAATGCATTCACCACCATCATCATGGGGTTGGTGGATCTGAACTCAGGTCCCAATGCTTGTGCAGCAAGCACTCACTGCACCGTTGACTCACATTAAAACATGTTTTTAAAAGAACACTTTAAAAGTTTTTAAATAGCAAGGAGAGAGAAAGAAAAGAATGGGAGTGAGAGAATGAAAATGAGCTCATCTGGGCCCCTTACCACTGCTAGCAAACTCCAAATACATGTGCCACTTTGTGCATCTGATTTTACTTGGGTACCGAGGAATCAAACCCTGTCAGATTTTGCAAGCAAGCACCTTTAACCACTGAGCAATCTCCCTAGCCTTGAGAACACTTTTTTTATATTTTATTTATTCATTTTCAAGCAGAAAGAGAGAGAGAGAGAGAGAGAGAGAGAGAGAGAGAACGAGCGAGCACCAGGGCCACCACCTTGTGGGTCTGGCTTATGTGGGACCTGGGGAATTGAACCTGGGGCCTTAGGCACTGGAGGCAAGTGCCTTAACTGCTGAGCCATCTCTCCAGCCCGAGAACACTTTTTAAAGCAGAGCAATGTTACTCATAAATCAGAGTCTAATCTGTTAAAGAAAGAGGCAAGGAAAGCATTATTCAAGATTCATAAAGGGGGCAGAGTGAATAGCCTGCACTTCAAAGAAGAGAAGAGAAAAGAGAACAGAAGAAAAAAAATATTGCAGAACAATCTTCTGATGTAGTGCATTAATGGAAATGAATTTTAAGAGATTAGGGATAGGCTGGTTGATAATAGTAGGCCATCTGCAATTGATAATTGGTGTTATACAAGTCAGACTTCTACTTACCCTCCCATAGAGATCAGGATCCAGGGCCTCTAACTTCATTGGTGATTGCTTCTCAAAGGGATTGCCCAGGGACCTTCACCATGACAGTCCATGGTAGTAAAACCAAGAGAAGGCTGAGAAATCATTTATACCCCAAAATGGCAGAGAAAGTTTAAAACTAAAGTTTTCTGAAATAAAAATTCTGATGAAAAGGTGATAGAGGATATAGAAAAAAGCCCTGCTATTTACAAGTGTGTTATTATTATTATTTCATCATTATTACACATTCTAGGTCTTATTTATATTTCTTCACTTGGGTTTATCTAAGGGCTTTGGTTACAAATTTAAGGTGACACCCTCAAGTAAGAAACAAAAATTGACTTGAAGTTCATGTTTGGAAGACCACCACATCTAAGTACTCCAATCTGCTCAAAACTGAGTTTAAAGAAGTGGCCAATTATGTGATGATAGCTCTGTTATTACTATGAGGATGAAAAAGAAACTGTAAAGTCCGCTTTTCACTAGACGGTATGAAAGGCTAAAATGGCATGTAAAATTAATAACTATAAATTCATCTCTGCTTTTATAATATATTGCACACATTTAATTGTCACATCTTGCAAGCGACAAACATGTAAAGGTAGCATTTTGAGAATCCTTGAGTTTTTTATGTGATTAAATGTATCCAGAACTTCATAGAAACAAATGATAACGAGGACACAAACTTTCAGAACTTGTGGGATGCAATGAAGGCAGTTCTAAGGGGGAAATTCATTGCACTAAATGCCTTCATAACAAAGACAGAGAGGTCTCAAATCAACCAACTATCCTCTCACCTAAGATCGTTAGAACAGATGGAAAAATTCAACCCTAGGAGCTCGAGACGCAAGGAAATAATTAAGATCAGAGCTGAGATTAATGAATTGGAAAAAAAGAAAACAATTGAAAAAATAGACAAATCAAAGAGTTGGTTCTTTGAAAAAGTCAATAAGATCAACAAACCCCTGGCCAATTTAATCAAACGAAAAACTGAGAAGGCCCAAATTAACAAAATAAAAAATGACAAGGGTGGAATCACAACTGATCCTGATGAGATTGGAGGAATCATCAGGTCATACTTCCAAAACCTCTACTCCGCAAAATTAGAGACCTGGATGAAATGGATAAATTCCTGGACACCTACCAACTTCCAAAGCTCAGACCAGAGCAGATAAAGATCCTAAACAACCCGATAACAATCACAGAGATTGAATCGGTAATCAAGAATCTCCCAAAACGGAAAAGTCCAGGTCCAGATGGTTTCCCAGCTGAATTCTACCAAACCTTCATCATAGAACTGAAACCTCTCTTTTTGAAGCTTGTCAGGGACATAGAAAAAGAGGGTAGGCTCCCAAACTCCTTTTATGAAGCTACCATCGCCCTAATTCCCAAACCAGGCAAAGATGTAACAAAAAAAGTAAACTACAGACTCATATCCCTGATGAACTTGGATGCAAAAATCCTAAACAAAGTCCTAGCAAACTGAATACAAACCCATATCAAGTCTATAATTCACGCTGACCAAGTCGGCTTCATCCCAGGGATGCAGGGTTGGTTCAACATACGAAAGTCAATAAATATAATTCACCATATTAACAAACTCACCAGCAAAAACCACATGGTCATCTCAATTGATGCTGAGAAGGCTTTTGACAAAATTCAACACCACTTCATGTTCAAAACCCTGGAAATAATAGGCATAGATGGACTATACCTCAAAATGATAAAGTCAATATACAGATCTCCTAAAGCACAAATCATCCTCAATGGGGAACGACTCAAGGAGTTCCCCCTCAACTCAGGAACAAGACAGGGTTGTCCATTCTCACCACTGCTATTTAACATAGTGCTTGAAGTTCTAGCCCAAGCTATAAGACAAGAGAACAGCATAAAAGGGATACAAATTGGAGAAGTCAAACTATCCCTCTTTGCAGATGACATGATCTTATATATATCAGATCCAAAGAACAGTACTAGTAATCTCCTAAAGGTGATCAATACCTTCAGCAGAGTGGCAGAATACAAAATCAGCACACAAAAATCAGTAGCCTTTCTATATACAGAAGACAAGCATTCGAAAAAAGACATCAGAGAAACTGTTCCGTTCTCTATATCCTCAAATAAAATTAAATACTTGGGAATATCACTAACCAACGTAGTGAAAGTCTTATATAAGGAAAATAGTGAAACACTCAAATGGGAAATAGAGGAGGATGTGATGAGATGGAAAGACATTCCTTGCTCATGGTTAGGGAGAATCAATATAGTAAAAATGGCAATCCTGCCAAAAGCAATCTACAGATTCAACACAATGCCAATAAAAATCCCAACCTCCTTCTTCACAGACATTGAAAAAATAATCTCCAAATGTATTTGGAAGAGTAAGAGACCTCGAATAGCTAAAACTATTCTGAGCAGGAAAAATTATGCAGGAGGTATCACCATACCGGACTTTAAAACATACTACAAAGCCATAGTAACTAAAACAGCATGGTATTGTCAGAAAAACAGACAGTCTGACCAGTGGAATAGAATTGAAGACCCATCCATTAATGCAAGTAACTTTCAGCTTCTTAGTCTTCGACAAGGGTGCCAACAATGTATGCTGGGCCAAAGAT
>PVHP010008264.1:0-53975 GCA_004024765.1 Zapus hudsonius | reverse complement strand
TCTTACCTGACAATGTCCATGGCTTCCTCAAGAGCTTACAGTATGAAAATAAGGATTTTATGGTATCATTTGTTATTGGTTTAGATTGATGTATAAGTCCGCTTGATCTCTTCTTCCTTACCACCAAATTCCTTTCATTCCCATTGTCAGTCTTTCAATTTACCTGACAGATTTTCTTACTGTTCAGGCTTAACCTGGTTAGGAACTGCTTATGAGGGAGAATATGGGGTTCTTGACTCTCTGCTCTTATGAGAGTTCACTAAGAATTATGTGTTCCAAGTCCATCCACTTTTCTTGGAATTTCATTATGTCATTTTCCCTTTCAGCTGAGTAGAATAACTTAGTGTATATGTACCACAACTTTGATATCCATTTGTTCAGTGATGGACACTTGTGTAGATTCCAACTCTTAACTATTATGAATTGAGCTGCTGTAAACATGGTTGAGCAAATGTCTCTGTTGTGAGGCATGAAATCATGTGGGTAGATGCCCAGTAGAGGGATAGCTGGGTTCGTTGGTACTTCTGTATGTATCTTATTCAGGAACCTCCACACTTGTTTCCATAGTGGTTGTACAAGTTTGAAATCACACCAGTAGTGAATGATGAATCCTTTTATACCCGCATCCTTGCCAGCATCTATTGTTCTTGTATTTTTTAATGATCGCCATTCTGATTGGAGTAAGGTGGAATCTAATTGTTTTCTCTTGCATTTTCCTGATGATTAACGTTCACAAACATTTTCTTAAGTAAGAATAGGCTATTGGTGTTTCATCCTCTATGAATTCTCTGTTGAGTTCATTGTCCCATTCAGTGAAAGGACAATTTAATTTTTTTATTGTTTAATTTCTTGAGATCTTTGTAAGTTCTAGATATTAGACCTCCTTCCATGTTAAGCTGGCAAAAATCATCTCCAAGTCTGATGGTGGTCTATTTGCCCTGATTATGGTATGTTTGTCTGCACACAAGCTTTTTAGCTTGATGAGATCCCATTAGTTAAGTGATTGTTGTACTTTCTGGACTACTGGAGGCTTGTTCAGGAAGATTTTCCTTATTTCTATTTCATGGACAGATTCCTCCTATTTTTTCTTCCAGGGTTTTCAAGGTTTCTAGTTTTATGTTGAAGCCTTTGAGCCATTTGGAGTTGATTTTTGTGGATGGTGAGAGGAATGGATCTAGTTTCTTTCTTTTTTTTTTTTTACATGTATTTATCCAATTTGTCCAGCACCATTAGTTGAAGATGCTATCTTTTTGCCATTGAACATTGTTGGTACCTTTGTCAAGATCAAATAACTATAGTTACTTGAACTAAGAACAGGGTATTCAAATATGTTCCATTGGTCTGTTTGTTTTTATGTAATTACCATGCTGTTTTTGTTACTATGGCTTTGTAGTATATGCTTACATCGTGAATGGTGATACCTTCTGGTGAGCTTTTTTACTGAGGATAGTTTTGGCTATCCAGGGCCTTCTGCCATTCCAAATAAAATTTGAGATTATTTTATCTAGATCAGTAAATAATGAAGCTTGGATTTTTATTGGCATTGCATTGAATATGTATATTGATTTTGGAGGTATTGCCATTTTCACAATATTAATTCTACCTATCCAAGAGCATGGAAGATCTTTCCATCTTTTCATTTCCTCCTCAATTTCCTTCTTGAGTGTTTTTATGTTTCCATTATACAAGTCCTTGGGTAGTCTTATTCCAACTTATTTGATTTTTTTGAGGCTATTTAAAATGGGACAGTGTCTCTTATTTCTTTTTCTGTATGCATGTAATTTGCATACGGGAAGGCTACTGACTTTTGTGTGTTTATTTTGTGTCCTGCAAATTTGCTGAAGGAATTTCTCACCCTCAGGAGTTTACTGGTACTAGTTTTCGGGTCTGTTATGTATTGGATCATGTGATCTGTAAAACGGGATAGTTTCACTTCTTCCTTTAAATTTGTATCCATTTTATGCCTTCTGTCTTTGTTATGAAGGCATTTAGTACTGATTTTCCCCCTTAGGGCTGCCTTCATTTTGTCCCATAAGTTTTGGTATATTGTATCTTCATTTTAATTTACCTCCAGAAATTTTTCATCTTCTTTTTGATTACTTGAATGACCCATTCATTGTTTATTTGTGTAATGTTCACTCACCAATAGTTGATGTATTGTCTGTTGTTATTCCCAGTGTTAATTTCCAGTTTTAACATGTTGTGGTCCAATATGATGCATGGGGCTATACTGGGGCTATTGACTACTTGCCAAAATTAGGTGATATGTCTGTATTGCTGAAGACACACCATGCTTTGGTTGTAGGATTTTTTCTTCTTTTTTGCATTACTGGAACAAAACACCCAATCAAAAGCAGCTGATAGGAGGAAAGTGTTTTATTTTTTTACTTACAATATTAAGGGGAAGCTTCATGATAGCAGAGGAAAGCATGCCATGGCTGGACATCACTTTTTGCCACAGCAGGTGGACTGTAGCAGCAAGAGTGAGCTGAGCTCTGGCAAGGGAGAGGTGGCTGAAACACCCCTAAGCCTTACCCCAGAAGCACATCTCAAGCAAGGCTCCATCTCTGTAATTGCCATCATCATGAGATCAAGCATGAGTTTGGAGAAATGAAGCCATGACTGTGCTGAAAAGCTTTCATTCTATTAGCAGAATTCATTGTATCATGAAGCACTATGCAGCCTGCTGGAGACTTATTACCAACAGTACTAATCAAGTATGGATGATACATACACTGTAGTGTCAACATGGTAAACAAGATGTTTGTTGGTGCAATGGTGGCATAGCTATTATGGTGCAACCAAATGCTTTCTGATTGGATTTAATGTCCACTCCACAGCAGGGAACTCATTACTGATGCTATAATTCAGGAATATATCCCATGAATAGGAGGATCATAGCCTTCACTGTGGAGTCTACTGCTATTATTTTGTTAAATGGATGTAATGTGCCTGTCAAACTGCCTTCTAAATATTTATGCTTATACCCATAGATCATGGTTGTTGTCTGTGTTGCATGGAAATTTTTCCCTGGGAAGACACAAACACATGTTTGTTCACCCCAGATAGGGCTCAGAAGATAGATCAAAGCACAATTACACCAATTTCAAACTTGGTGAACTAATGAGTTTATTGTGGTGACTTACAGAGCAACAGTGAGTTGTTTTTAGCAGCATGGATGACTCAAAGGCAATTGCAGCACTGAAAAGCCACCAACATTGGTGACAACTCATGGCAGCTGCTTCTCTTGAGTTTTACAGCTGGCAGGCAGCTTGGCTGGTTGGAGAGTCATTCTCCCCTTCTGCTTCTATAACCTTGGTGAAGGGTCTTTTGACCTTTTTCAGCTTTCTCAGACTTGTTGACCTCTTAAGTTTGGTGAACCGCCTTCCTCCCTCTGGAAGTGAATGTTTTTTTTTTTTTTTTTAATTCTTAATTACACATTTATTCTGAAACTTAATTGATTGGGAAAAGGAAAATGGGATGTAAAGGTTGACCAGCCGCCGCGTGGTCTGTGAGTTTACAGAAAAGTGCATGAAATCACCCAACAAATCATAAAACATACAGAAAGGCGCATAAATTCACCAAAAAGTGAAGAAAAGAAATAGCACACATGTTGAAGAAATTTTCCCTTCCCCCTCCCCCTCTCTCTGACCTCGGTACTGAGATCAAGGAGGGGGGAGAGGTCAACTAACCAGTCCGGTTTCGAGGGCTTCCCAGCTCGCAGTCCAGACAGAAGGGCTGGAAGTGAATGTTTTAATTCAATGTTATAATTCTGTGGGTGTGGCAGTTTGAATGGATGTCCCTCAATGGATTCAGGAGATTACTAAAAACTTTTCTCCAGCTGCCTTGATGGAGAAGGTGTCAACTTGGTTGGATCCTAGTCTCCAGCCTAAGGTGTTTCTGGGTGCAGATGTGGAATTCCAGCTACACATATACAGACAATAATCTGTGTGCTGCCTGGAGTTATTGCTGTTTGTTGTGAGTGTGCTTGCCTTTGGTGGTGGTGTCTCTCTTTGTTTGGACCTGTGAAAGGGGGCCAGCCTCTTTTAATCCCAATTCCTTCCCAATCCTACATTACTTACATGGTTAATAAGCCACTGAGGAGACCCTCCTGGTTCCCACGGTCTCTGGTCTGCTGGGCTATCCAAGTGCTCATGACTGCAGAGCCCTTTGCTTTGTCTTCCTCAGGACAATCACTGGGTCACTGCCTGGGCCAGGTCAGCTGTTACTGTATTCTCTCAGATGTTGATTTGCAAACAAGCAGTGTTTTATTCCCCCCCCCCCATCCCTGTTAAACAGACAGATTAAAGATGCAACTGGTGTTCTGGAGAACAGTTTAGGGATATTTGGGGGGCTGGAGATTTGGCTCAGTGGTTAAGGCACTTGTCTCCAGTGTCTGAGGTCCTGGGTTCAATTCCCCAGTACTCACATAGGTCAGATCCACAAGGTGGTGGCCTTGGTGCTCTCTCTCTCTCTCTCACATCATCATCTATCTCCTGTATCTCTCTGCTTGAAAATGAATAAATAAAATATTTTTAAAAATTTTAGGGATATTTGATGATTTGTTTGCTTCATATTACAATTGGGTGTGGGTGTGTAACCTAATACTGTCCTTCCGTATATACGATGTCTTGAGAATCAGAATACTAATAAAACTTTGTGCTGCTGTAATAAAAAAGAAAAGTCTAGGTTCTCCTCTCTGAAAAATATTACAAATGTTGGTTTGTTAGCTTACACCCTTTCCCCGTGGCTGCCTGTTTTGTTAAGACGCAACACATGCTTGTCTTAATTGGGAAATTGTCCCCATTGCTCACTTCAGATCGACCAATGCCTCTCTAACCAGTTTTGGGAAAAACAGAACATCAACATAGCTAACATTTGAGTCAAGTATGGTACAAGAGACCTTTCAGACGTCATTAAGAGGTGGTTGGTATCCATTTCCCGTTTTAGACAGAATTCAGAGGTGAATTTATTCTTTCAAAACGAGGACTCTTGGGCTGGAGAAATGGCTCACCGGTTAAGGCGCTCGTCTGCAGAGCCTGACAATCTGGGTTCGATTCCCCAGCACCCACGGAAAGCCATCTGGAGTTGGCTTGCTGGAGGCCCCCGGAGCGCCCATGCTCACTCTTGGTCTCTCTTCTGTCTGCTTGCAAAGAAATAAAAATTTAAAAACAACCGCCAGGCTGGGACTCTTGTCTTAAACTCACTAACTCACTGCCGGCTCGCTCCAGAAAACTTTCTGAATTCGGCTTTATTTGCAGGCCACCCACCGTCGGAAGGGACCCGCCGCTAGCCCGCCCGCCCGCCCGCCAAGCCCCGCCCACTTCCGGGTTGCCGGCGCCGCCGGCGCGTGCGTCCTGACGTCGCACGCTCCCGCAGACCCCGGAAGTGCCGCTGGAACTTGGTCGGGGCGCGGATCCCGAGAGGGAAAGTGACAAGCCCGGCACGAGGGAGTCGGCCGTCGGCGCGCTGGAGGGCCCTGCCTCGCCCCGCCTGCCGTCTCAGCCCTGCGGCTGGGGGCAGAGCGCAGGTAGGCGGGGAGCCGGGGCGGGCGGGCGCCGGGGAGCCGGGGAACCGGGACGGGCGGGCTCCGGGCGGGCGGCGGGGAACCGGGGAACCGGGGCGGGAGGGCTCCGGGCGTTTCCAGGGCTCAGACCCCTTCCACCCGTGTCCCAGACCCACGGCCACCCTCCAGGCGGGAGGCCCCTCCCAGGACACCTGTAGGCCCTCTGCTTCTCGGGTGGGGAGGCCCTCGTTGAAGTTATTAGCTATCTATTTATTTTGTTCGTTTCTGTACAGAAAGTGTCATTCGCAAGGCTTGATTTATCCGCTGCAAAACAGATCTAAAGTGCGGTTGTAAAATTCATTTAAAACTTGCACCTTGCGTGAACGTTCCTGGGAAACAGTATACATTCTTAGTTGAGTACGGTTAACTTTGAAATAAAGTTACTTATGTTTGGAAGTCATTCTTTTTTTTTCCCACACATCCAGGTATTTAACTGGCCCTTTGAGTTTTCCATTGTATTTATTTGGTGGTGGTGGTGGTGTTGGAACAAGTAACTGCCTACTTTTAAAAAATTGGCTTGATGTCTATAAGAACGAGCAACATTTGCTCATTTCCCTCAAATTGTCAAAAATGTTGTAGAGGGAAAATTCAGTCAGTGGTTTGCATCCGTGGGTACCTTGTAATATATATATTTTTTTGTCACAGTTTGTTTTCTAAATAGGTACAGTGTGATGGTTCTTAATACAGTTCATGGTTTGTTTTTATCTTAAAAGCAATGTAAAGGTCTAGCCTTTATCTTTTATCCTTCTTTGTGAGGGACAGATACCCTGTATTCATTTAGTGTATTGAGAAACTGAGTTAGAGCACTTTTTGATGCGCTAAATTAAGGTTTCAAATGTCATTGTTGATACAATGTTTCTTTCTGATTTTTAAATTAAAGTTTCCTTCTGTTTAACCAGCAGAGTCTATACTGAAGGGCTAGCTGATGGCTTTGAGGCCTGGGCTGCTGTGACACTTATATAACATGGTAGAGCAGTACCCAGGTCATGGTGAAATAAGATCTTTGAAGATGTGAGCATCTCTTACTGGTCACTTCCATTGTGTTGGGCAGTGTCCCAGGTGCTGGCAAGACAGTAAAGTCCTGTGCTCCTGATAGCTTTTATTCTAATGGGTGAATGACAGTTAACAAGCATATACATACAGAGTAGGGAGACAAACTGTGAAGTAAAATAAAATAAAGCAAGCAGGGCTGGAGCGATGGCTCAGTGGTTGAAGGTATTGACTTGCAAAGCTTGATGACCTAGGTTTCATTCCCCAGGACCCACATAAAGCCAGATGCACAAAGCGGTGCGTGTATCTGGAGTTCAGTTGCAGAGTCAGGAGGCCCTGGTGTGACCAGACACACACACACACACACACTCTCTCTCTCTAAAAGACACACACTTGCTCTCTCTCAAAAAGAATATATATAGATACGGCAAGTGATGCAGGATGCATTTAGGTAGGGTTGTGAGGCTCAGTTCTCTTTGGTAAGGGGGCATTTTAGTAGGAACCTGAGTGAAGTGAGGTACTGAACTCTGCAGGTACATGTGGTATGTTTTAGACTAGTACAACAAGCAGCAGAGGCATATTATAACTTGGAAGAGCAAGGATGTGGGGCTTAAACATCTTGAGAAAATATTAAATGGTGTGTTCACGGACGATCTTACTGACAGCCCACTCTGCTCCATGAAGAGAATCTAGTAATGGCTAGATGTGTTGAGGGCTCTCCATGCTGCTCATTGAGCTCTGGCAGAATTTATCACTATTTACTCAGTTGAATATAGCTTATGCTGTCCTTGTTTATGACAGATTGGGTTTGATTAGTAGTGTGCATACTAAAGTACTTCTCTTACCATATCAGTGTTATTTTTCAGTTACTTTATTATTATAACAAAATATACATAACATGAAGTCTCTCACTTTAATCATTTCAAGTGTTCATGACAGTACCATAAAGTATATTCACATTGTTGTATGGCCATCCTTGCTGTGTATTTTCAGTTTTTCCATCTTCGCTAAATAAAGCTCTTTTCAACCTGCATATTAAACCTACCTTCCCGCAACAACTGATCTGCTTCTCTGAGTTTGACTGTAATGGAACTTACAAACTATTTGTCTTTTGTAGCTAACTGGTGTATTTCACCTAAAATATAGTGTCTTCAAGTTTTTAATAATGTTACTTCATATGTCAGAATGCTTAAGTTGAATATATAGCATTAGCTGCTTTTGGTTGGTGTTCTTTCCCAGCAATGTGATGCAACAACAGATATATTTTCATTAGAAGGTTATGTACATAAATAATGAAGACCTAAGAGCAGAAGGAAATAATAGTACCCTGTTTTAATTATATTTTTATGTTATCTATTGAGGTGTTGGTTTTTTTTTTTTTGCCAGAGTAATGGAGTCATGGGTTCAATTTTACAAAAATGCATGCAATCATATAAGCTTGGCTTTGGGAAAATTTAAGCTTATTCTACTTTTCTGAGAAAATTTTAATCTTTCGGATCTTTAAAGTCTTATGATTACTTTTTGTTTGCTTGTTTTTTTTTAATATATTGTCCATAATGAGTTACAACATTTAGTGGGCAAACAATGAGTTGTTATCGCCAATTCCCTGCTTGTTTTTTTTTTTTGAGGTAGGGTCTCACTGTAGTCCAGGCTCACCTGGAATTCACTATGTAGTCTCAGTCTGGTCTTGAACTCACAGCAGTTCTACCTGACAATTGGAGCTGAGCACAGCTTCTGTTACTGAGGGTTCATCCCATCCGTGACTGTTTCAGTGATGCAGACCAGAGGGTGAGCAATTTGCCCAGTGGCACAGAAGAGCCGTTGGGTGCACAAATGACAGTTCCATGATTGGCGTAAACATGACCCTTCATTTGCATGAAAGCTTTGCTAATATGGAAGCAAACACCCCTTTCCTGGTCACCCTCCTATGCTACCCCTGATGTTACAGCATTAGGCTCAACAACATGGAGCCTCTTGGCTGTCTTTTTTTTTTTTTTTTTTTTATACCTTTAATGGAGAAAGTTGGAATGCACCACAAAGAAGCAGTGAAGACCTGCACCAGGACTGTCACTCAGAGGGTGCACAAACTGCTGCCCTTGCCTAACTGCCCTCCAGTTAGGAATACAAAAGCTGGCAAAGACCAGCCCTGGAAGACCTTGTCCACCTGTGATGATCTGGGTAGATCCAAAAGGACCCCAGCCAGCTGATTGGTAACAGCTATATTCATTCTCCTGGACATCTTGCTTAAGTCCAAGTTTTGACATTGTGAATAAATATGTTATTAAACATTTATGTGTAGATTTTTCTGGGTATGTATTTTCCTCTCTTTCAGATAAATACTAAAGATATGGTTTATGGATCATATAGTTTGGACATATGTAATTTTGTAAGAAATCACTGAAGTGTTTTCTGAAGTAGTTGTGCCATTTTGCATTCTTACCTGCCATGAATGAGTTATTGTTGCTGTCTTTACCAGCATTTATTGGTGTCATTGCTTTGGGTTTTGGCCTTCTAATAGATGTGTAGGTTACCTCATGGTTGGTTCAATTTGTATTTGTCCTGTGCCATATGATGTTGAGGAGCTTTCCACATTTGCCATCTGTGTAGCTTTTTGGTTAAGTGGGCCTATTAAGGTCTTTTGCCCATTTCTATTTTGAGTTCTTTGTTTTCTTGTTGTTTTAAGAGTATTGTGTACATTTTGTATGAGTCCTTTGTTCAATATTTCTTTTATAACTATTTTTTTCTCACTCTGTGACTTGGCTTCTCATTCTCTTTACAGTGTGTTGTGCTTTACGGAGCAAGTTTAACTTCATTTTGCCTCACAATTTTTAGATTGCTCTCTTTTTCACTTCTGTCATTTTACTGTTCAGAACAATACAAACCAGGTGGCATATATAACACTCCAGTTGGTAGTATCTTTAGTTAGAACAACCATTGCTATAGGTAGAGTTTCCAGTTTCTATATAACTTCATGAGACCATGTTGCTGAATTTTCTGCAGCTGTATATCAGGGATCACCTTTTCTTCACTTTCCAATAATATCCTTACAGTCTACCAAAGAGCCTGTGGTTTCTATTAGCAGATGCTCTAGGATTTCTTATGTTTTCCATAACACTGTCTTGTGAGCTTTCTGCGTGGTCCAAAGCCACTCTCATATTTTAGGACTTTATATGGCTACATCTGACTTCTTAATACCATATTATATTAAGGGCTTTAATTTCTCTCAGTCAAGTAATTTTTAGTGTAGCAGTCTTGGATGTCTTCTGTTAAACATAATTCTAGATATTTTAAGTTTTATTTGGTATCACTGAAGTCAAACTTTTTGCATTTTCTGATACACAAATATACGTATAGTAGTTGATTTAAAAATTTTTAATTTAATTTTTTTTTGTTTTTTGAGGTAGGGTCTCGCTCTAGCCCAGACTGACCTGGAATTCACTATGTAGTCTCAGGGTTGCCTCAAGCTCATGTTGATCCTCTTACCTCTGCCTCCCAAGTGCTGGGATTAAAGGTGTTCGCCACCATGCCCAGCTAATTTTTGAATATTTTTGTTTTATCTTGCTATCTTACTATATTCATTTATTATCACTATGAGTTTCATAATTTCTCTATTTTTTAATGTAAACAGATTAAATACAATTAGGAATTGTTTCACGTCTTTCTCATTTGTATGTACATCTGTTTTAAGCATCATCCACAGGGCTTTCAGGTCAACAATGCATCTAAAGCTCCTTTATAAGTTAATTAATAAAAACAATTAATTACTGCATTGTATGTACCTCATCCACATTTCATTATATCAACTCATGCAAAGGTGGAAAGATGTATTCATAATTTAGTGAACAAAGGTTCTGAAATACTAATTTTATGTAACCAGTCCACATTTAATTCCCTTAATTCATTTAGTTGTGAAAGTGGTCATTCTTTCCTGTGTCTAATCTCAGGAGACAGGATTATTTACCCCTGATAATTTGTCTTCTCTCATCAAAGTTTCCTGTTTTGCTTCTCTGTTATTTCTTTCTCTTGCCTTATTGCTCTAGTTAAGAGCTCAAGCACTATCTGAGTAAGAGTAGAAAGTAGTATCTTGTTCTCTGGAAAAACTAGTCGATGGGATTTCAGATGAATGAAATTTAGGCTTATTAATATAAAGATAAGCTTTTGAATATATACTTAGATTAAGAGTGGTGATAATTCTTTGTCAGCCTAGGCAGCTTTATAATTTTGTTACTGGTAATTTGTGTACCAAAAAAAGGACAGTTGAATCAACATCTGTTTTTCAGTGAAAGGAAGTTTAACTCTCATGCAGAAAAAGCAGTATTTTCAGCATTTGTCATTTAAACAAACAGAAATGAGTTTAACAAAATGTTGTGTTCAGACAAAGCACCAGATAAAGTCTTTTACACTTGCTGTATCCCATTCTCACACCAAGTCCTCCCTCCAGTGGCTGCTGTTACAGCATTTTTCTTTTTCACCTCATTTTGGGAAAATCATGGAAAGGTCCATTTTTGCATCATGTCAAAAGACTGTCAGATGATCCTCTGTGGTAAATGTTCTTTTGTGAATCGATTAATGCATCCTTTATCAGTCAAGGGAACAGATTATTCTGAATTGAATCTTAAGCCCTTATCTTTCCTTGGTCCTGTTCCTCAACCCAGCATTTAAAACTTTCAATCATTTGTGTATCTTCAAAGGAAGATTTTGTTTATTATACAGAACTAAGTCACAGTAGAACCATAAACAAAAATAACAGAATCATAAATAAAAATTATTTTCATAAGCACAAAGTTGTATTTAAAAACTTGATTATAACATAATATGACTTTCTGTTGTAATACAACCTTAAAAAATATTTAGTTGGCCAGTTTTAATAGCTGATGTAGAAGCTTCTAAGGCAGTAAAGTTTATTCAGAATGTTAGCCCGTCTCAGAACAAACAAAGTATCAGTTTGGTTTTAATAACTATTAATTATATATAAGTGCTGTAAAGTTTTCCTAACAATCGAGTGACCTCTTTTCAACTATCGCTATTAGAGTGTGTCCTCAGCTGGACCTCCAAAATAAATCTTTAAAGAAAAATTCCCCAAAGGACAAATTATATAAACATATCAATAATACTTAAATTAATTTTTTTTCTGTTAATGGTTTTCTCTTTATTGGGGGCTTGAGAGATCAATCAGTGGTTAAAGGAACTTGCTTGCAAAGCCTAGCAGCCTGTGTTCAATAAATATATGGGGCTATAACTCAGTGACAGAGTGCTTTCCTATTATGTGTGATGCCCTGGTTCAATCTTCAGCACCACCAGCACCACACACACTGTGTGTGTCTACATATATGTACCTATACATATATATTTAGTTGCAATTATAAAATAATGTGTGTAACCAGGATCACTGTGTGCTGTTCATGGGATTATATATGTATTGTATATAGTAGTTTCCCCTATTCAGTGCTTATATATAAAAGTATAATTAGCATGTGTACATTCATTATCTTCCTAAGGCTCAAAATACTGTTAATAACTTACTCTATGTGTTCCTCTCCATCTCATGACCTTTTCTCTATCCCAGAGATAATCACCACTCTGAATTTGCTATTCAGCTTTCTTCTTTATATTTTTGCAGGTTTTTAATCACAAGCCAATAAGTTATATAAATTTCATTTTTTGAGTTAACATTCAAACAATATCAAGTGTTTTTAGTGTTCTGAGATTTGATTATTTACTCACTGTTATTTTAATGGTACTTGTGATTCATTTTTGTTTTGATATACTAGGGCCTCATGTGTGTTGGGCAAGCACTCTACCTGAACTAGTTCCCCGGCCCTACAATAACTGGAGATGAGTGTCTTTTTTTCTATTTGTTATAACCAGATATTAAGATGGCCTCAATGATCTTGGTATTTTTTGTCTTTGTATAGACCCCTCCTAGGGATGCCTTCTGTCCAAGTACACTGTAGAGATAGTGATGATGAAATTTTTGATTTCTCAAAACAATTGTGTGAAACAATGAAGAGTAATTTTTATCAGTCTTAATTCTGAATATTACACTGAATATACAATTCAATTTTATATACAATACAATTTTAGTTGACATCTTTCTAGATAGTTAAATCTAACTTGCCCAAATTCCAAATTTTAATACTGCCTAACAATGGAAATTGGTCTTTGAGAGTATGAACCTTTTCTGTAAAGGATACTCTCGCTGTTTTTCTCGTGAAGTCTTGCAACTGACCTTGTCAGAATGGCAGAGTACATCATGATTAGAAGCCTACAATTAGAAGCCCACAATTAGAAGCCCAACACCCCTTGCCATGTAGGACTCTAGTCAGGGTACTTAGCTTCCTCAAGCCTCAAATTTCTCTCATCTGTCAAATGTAGTGGTTTTTTTCAGATAGGAGAAATGTTGTTACAGTCAACTATGCCTACCTTTGCAGTTGTAGTGATGACCAAATAAGGTAGTGGGTATAAGAAGAATTGGTGTGAACAATATTCTTTGGATAGTCAATACTGTAAATGAAGGTGGAACTCCAAAATTGGTCATTGTCCAGGTGCACATGTTAATAAGGTTTGAGAAGCATGTGAAAGAAATGAATTGGGGCTGGGGAGACGGCTCAGTAGTTAAAGGTGCTTGCTTGCAAAGCCTGCTTGCTTGTAAGCCTGATGGCTCAGGCTCTGTTCCCCAGTACCCATGTAAAGCCAGATGCACAAAGTGGTGCATTTATCTAGAGTCCATTTAAACTGGCAGGAGGCCCTGGTGTGTGCATCCATTCTCATAAATAAATAGAAATGAATTTTTTAAAAAAATGCTTAAATTCTATTATTATTATTATTTTCAGTTTAATCATAGAAACTCAAGTCCACACAAAAGATGCTTATTGTGAGGGTCTTAGTGTTTATTTATATAGTTTTTCCAAGTTTTCCATTTTTAGACATTGTGTCAGTTTTAGTATCCTCCTGGGAATTTGAGTTCAAATTTCTTAGAACCCCACTTTTTCTGATTTCTTTTTTAAAAACAATCTTACTCTGTACCCCAGCTTTGCCTTGAATTCATTATCTTCTTGCCTTAGTCTCTGAGTGCTAGGATTATATGCCCATGCTAACCTATCCAGCTTTCTTTCTGATTTTATATGTATTACTAGTAATTTATAATTTGCAAAATGATTTCATGTACATCATTTCATGAGTAGTTCACTTAGGTGATGGAAAGGAGATTTAAAAACCTTGTTTTCCCATTCTAAACTTTATTATAGCATATTACTTGAGAAATTAGGAAATTGTTTTAGATGGACTTTGATTAGATCTGGGTATTCCTATTCTGACCCAAACATATTTGCGTTCTGTGCAGAAACAGAATTTTCTATGCATTAGGTGCCCATATTACCATGGGTTTTGTCTTCTTTGCTTTAGTCTGATGCCTTCAATGTCCATCTTCTCCCTCATTGCCCATATGACTGCCCATATGTGCACGTTCATATACGCACCACCAAACATTCATATTTCCTCACCATCATGTTAGAATTACATGTTGCCTGATATTTGTTTGAACTGTCTCTTACTGATGAGTAGCATGGTTATTTTGTTGTGCATTGCCTGGGTCTTTTAGTTCGTCATGTATCTCTGGTTCCAACTTCATTTTGCATACTTTCTGTTGCAGGTATGCTTTTCTGAGCTTTATTTCCAGAGCAGAGACTCTATGGGGCCAGACCAGATAGATTCAGGCCATTCCCAGGGGCCATTTTACTTGTTCGATGCCATTTTTTAATAATTCCATCAGTGCATTCAGAATACGGTGTAGAGAAGGGTTTGTTGCACTGTCACCTGTATCTAGTTTGTGTTTAATACCTGTCTGAAACCAAACAAACGTGGAAAATGGGCCTCTGAGTACCTTTTGGTACATTTTATAAGTGCTCACACCATATTTTGAGCAAACAGGGCAAATAAATATTCTACTGTTTCATGTTCTGAAATGCTGACTGGATAAAGATTACACATGACAAGTTATTTATAGCTTTATTTATACACAGTGGAGTCTCTGTTGGAATCACAGAAAGGAAAAAGATACGATAATTGCTTTGTGTAGTTCACAGAATGAAATTGCAAACTGAGATATTTTGAATCTAGTTTGTACTGTAACCATTTCTAGGAAACCATATTTAAACAGCAGTGGTTATCAGGAGTATACAACATGTCAACTGTGTCCCTGTTCACATCAGTAAAGCCCTTCTACCACTTTATTCCCTATAACCTAACCTCCATCAGATAATGCCAAATAAACTATGTTGAGTGCACATATTACTATATATCAAATGCATCGAACGGCTTACTGGCTGTATATTCAGTAGTGTTTATCTGTGGTCATGCAGGTTATAACTCTGAATTTTTATTAGGAAAACTAAATTGAGAATTTAAAATGTTTCTGATTTAGCTCCACCAGCTGTGCCATAGCCATGGAAAATAACTCAAGAGGGAAAAATTCTAACACAATGAATAAGAGAGCAACAGACAGATTGCTTTTGCTTCATGCTTACCTGCTTTGTGTCTGCTACTGTAAGATTTGAGGTTTACATATAGTAATTATCAGTCTTCTAATCACTCCAGCATACTTCTATATGAATTCTTAGGTTGTCTCTTGTAAAGTATGAATAATGATTATTAACTAATATTTAGCCATGGTAAGTTTGAAAGTGGTTCTGTAAAGTGTGAATTATAATTATGGCTCTAGCGCGCGCACACACACACACACACACACACACACACACACACACACACACAGAGTTCTACCTTCATTTAGAAAGCCAGGATGAAGAAATAAACCTGCCTTCCTTAAAAAAAAAAGCCTGCATGAAATAATCATGTATATTGTTTTGTTAAGGAATCAGATAATTTGGGTCCAAGAAAAATGACTTAGTAGTTTATACTTAGAAGAAATACGGCATTACCAGAGAGACAGAGTGAAAATTACAAGAAGCTCCCTATAGATAGTTAATGTTCTTGTGGAACTGTTAGGAATGCACACTCTGTAATCTCATTAAGAACATTTCTCTTGGGGATGGGGTTACTGCTCAATGGTTAACCTGAGTTAGGATCCCTGCAATCCATGTGAAATACAAGGTGTGATGGTTATGTGCCCATAATCTCAACACTGGGGAGGCAGAGATAGGAGTATCTTTAGAGCTTGCTGGCTAGTTTATGGAGCCAAATTGGTGACCTCTAGGTTCAGTGTAAGACCCTGTCTGGAAAGATACTGTGGAGAGAAATTGAAGAAGAGACTTGAAATCAACCTGGATTTACATCCATGCACACACATACAAACATGCATGTACACCCTGTCTGGAAAGATACTGTGGAGAGAAATTGAAGAAGAGACTTGAAATCAATCTGGACTTACATCCATGCACACACATACAAACATGCATGTACATGTACACACCACACACAAAAGAATATTACTTTTTAATTTCTAGTACAGGATGGTGTTTAATAAAATGTCTGGTGAAACTTATAGACAAACTTGTTTGATCAGAATAATTGCTGAATGTTAATTTGTAGCCCTTACAAGTATTCGTTTGTTACAATAGTGACTATCAGTCTAGGTCTGATTTATTGTATTTTGGCTACTTGACAGTTTGATTTCAGCTAGCAAACAAGCCCACTAGATAGGTTGGTAACATTCTTGTTTTATTTATCACAGTAGCACATTGCCTAACCTATAGATCAGAATGTTTTTTCAAGGAATATGGATATTGTTTATCCATGTTGAATACATAGCCTTGAGTTACCTATAGAATAAAAACCACAGCTGCTTTCCCAGTTAAAAGTTGTGCTATCCAACTTCCTGATAATGTGACAAAATAATGTGACCTCTAATAGACTACTTGAGGAAAGATTTCTGTGGTATCCTGCTTTCTGATACTGTGACAATAGGTATTAAACTAGTTTACATGTTTCACTGGATAGGTCTATTTTTAAGTATTTTCTGCTGCATTTTCATTATAGAAGTGCCTTTGTGTGTAAGTGCAGGTGTGCCCATGCCATGGTGCCTTCCAAGCTCAGAGGACAGCAGTGGTGACGGTCTTTGACTTTCCGCCTTGTTTAAGGCAGAGTCTCTCATTCACTACTGTGTTTACCAGGCTAGCTGGCACATGAGATTTCCAGAGATTTTCCTGTCTTTGCCTCCCCTCTTTCTGTAAAAGCCCTGGGTTTACAGATGCTGATTCTACAAAATCTGGTTTTACATGTTTTTTTTTTTTTTTGGAACCTGAACTCAGACACTCATGCTTGTCTGGCAAACACTTTACCCACCAAGCTGTCTCCCCAGCTGTGCCTTTTTAAATCTTTATTTTTAGCACTTTCATATATGTATACAACACATTTTTATCCCACTCCCCACAATTACTTCCTCTTTCTGAAATCCTTCTTCTTGCCACTAGATCTTATCCTACCCTACTTTTGTTTTATTTGTTTTGATCCACTGAGTTAAATAGATCACTTGCATGATCATGGGTGGGCATTTATTTACTGGAGACTCGAAACCTACCAGTGGTTACATCACTAAAGGACATCATTACCCCTCTCCCAATAGTCAATATGGGTGTCTTGTGGATCTCTCCTCATCTATGATAAAATATTGGCAGGCTTGGTTTTGTGTAGGAGACCACATCTGCTACGAATTCATGACACAGTCTTGTTTCCCATCCTTCTGCCCTTAACAGTCTTCCTGCTTCTTTTTCTATAAGGTTCCCTGGCCTTGGAGGATGTGGCTAGATGTCATGTTTAGCGCTGAGTACACACTATCTTGCCATCTGTACATCTCTGTATTAACCTCTGCTCTTGACATGAATAAATTTCTGTGTTGCAGGTTGCCAGCAGTAGCAGTCCACATTGGTATGACTTGACTGGCTTAAAAAAGGGGGAAAAAACAAGAAAACTACGAAATATGTTTATGAATGGAAACTCTGTTTGTCTGACTGTCTTTTCTCTGTCTCCCTCTTTCCCTCCTCTCATACACACATACCACACCATACCACACCACACTAGCAAAAGCCATTGGTTGATAAAGAAGCAGAATTAAATAATAGGATTTGGTTAACTTCATTTCAGCAAACATACAAGGATCTATAGGTTTTGTGTTTGGTGACAAAACCTTTATGTCTACCTGCAGTTTATAAGCTGTTAATTGAATTAGATAAGTATATAGATAACTATAGTGCAAAGCAGTTAATAGTGCTGTGGTATAGGAATCAATTTTCCTCTTGTAGGATCTAGGAAGTTCTCATGGAGTAGGTAGGATTTGAGTAGAGCTTAATTTATTGCTTTCATTCATTCTTCTAGACTGTCTTCTGAAGATTGATGTATATTTCCTTGAGTTCTTTAATTTACTTGCCAATTTGGATAAACATGGCACAAATCCTGCAGGGAGGTCCAGAAGAAAAAGAAAAGACTACACCACTGAAAGGTACACACTTAATCTACTTTTTAAGGAATTTTTCACTGTGGTTAGTGAAAGTGTAGGACTATGTGGGCACTCTCCATTCATTTTAAAAATAAGAATATTAGTACCTAAGACATTTGCAGTTATTTAGATTGTTCACAGCTACTATTGGGACATCTGAGATCTAGTACATATTCAATAAATACGTCATAGAATCATAAGGTTTGCAGATCTAAGAGGTGTGTGTGTGTGTGTGTGTGTGTGTGTGTGTGTGTGTGCATGAGGAGGCTAGAGATCAAGCTCGGATGTTGACAAGGTCTCTCTTTGGCCTGTAGCTCACTCATTAGTAGACTGGCTAGCCAGCAATTCCAGGATTCCAGGTATCCTCTTGCCTCTTCCTTCATCGCAGGGGTGTGCTGCCATGCTCAGCACTTTCATGGATTTTGGTGATCAAACTCTCGTCCACTTGATTAAAAGGCAAGCACATTAACCACTGAGCTATCCCCCCAGATCTAAGAATTCTTGATGCTCTTCTTCTTAGAGAGTGTAGATTTAATGGTAAAACTAATTCTATAAGCCTTTCAAATCAAGATTAGTGCTTACCATATGTTTGTTGATTGTAATTCATACAGCCATTCTTTAATATTGGCCATTTCTGTATTCTACCTGTGTCTCATTGCTACTAGGGATATTTTATGAGAGGCTGTCCATGTTATTATTTCTGAAGGAATCTGTCTTAGGCATTGTTAGGGAATTTTAAGCTTCAGACCTGTGTGTGTCTTTTAAACCTACTATTTAATACAATTTTACTCATAAAGTATCCATTATTAAGCTGTAATGTTTCTTCATTTCCATATATTGCAAGCTGTTTAATAAGTTCCCTAAGATTTGATCATTTAACCTGTTAAAGGTCTCCAAATTATTTGATGTGGGACATGTCTGGTGGATTTTTCTAAATGTTCAGGTGTCACTTGTTCTGCCATGACACAGTACAGCAGGTTGGGCAATTTGTAATAAGCTGAAACTTATTGACTCACATTCTCGAGACTGTTAACTCCACTATCAAGTGTTGGCATCTAGCAGGGCTTTCTTGTGTCATCCCATAGTAACAGAAAGAAGGGCCATGATGTAAAAGGGTAGACTTTACCTTTTATAACAGCAGTAAAGCTACCAATAAGGTTGGACCAGCTCATGGACCTCATGGACCAGCTACTTAAAGGTCTTACATCTTAACACTGCTACAATGCCAACTGAAACAACGTGAATTTTGGAGGGAACAGACACAGAAACCGTAACACTAGCCATGGCTTCAGAGTTCTGAGATTTGCTTTGTAGGAGATGCCTCAGCTCAATTTGTACCAAACAGTCCTGGTGGTGACTTCTTCTTGAGTCTGTGGCTGCTGCCCTGTCCTGTTATTGTAGCTAGGTAATGTATCTGTCCCACACATTTCTACTACTGTTATAGTATGAATCTGCAGTGTTCTTGACTGTTTCATGTTTTGAATGCTTGGTCCTTGCTTGTCGTACTGTTTTGAAGGTTATAGAACCTTTAACAGGTCAAACCTTTTGGTGGTAGGTTCCTAGAATGCAGGCCTTTGTGGATTATGCTGACTCATGGTGGCACTCTACCAATTCCTGGTGTCTTAGAGTGAATGAAAAGGAGGAAGCGAGCTGAGTGCCAGCATTTATTTCTCTCTGCTTTCTGGCTGTGGCTGCAATGCATCCAGCTGCTTCATGCTCCTGTTGTTATGTCTTCAGTGTCCAGTGATGGGCTGTACTCTCTGAACTGTGAACCGAAATTAACTCTTCTTTCTTAAGTTGCTTTCGTCAGATCTATTTCATCACAGCAATGAGAAGAGTCAGACAGAGCCTGAAAGGAATTGCTAGTAAGGCTGAAAACTAAGAGCAAAAGAGAGACCCCAAATGCCAAATAAAAGACAATTATGCCATATATGCATGATGGGTCAGGTTAGATGAAGACCGAGAATGTACTTTTGGATTTAACAATGTAGAGGTCACTGATGACCTACATAAAGTACTATTGCTTTGAATTGGTGAATATGAAAGCCTGACTGGAGAACTTTCAGGAGTCGATGTAGGAGAGGATTGGAGGTAGACAACTCTGTGAACTTGTTGTTTTCATGACTGCTGCTGAGAATGATCCAGCATGCACAATAATGACTACTTTAGAAGTGATGACAAGGTATATTTGTGAATGTTTTTAGCCGAATAGATGTGAATGTGTGTGAGCATACTGTTCAGAACATGTCTAGGTTTGCTGAATTTTCATCTTGACAGATATTGTTCACATTCAATCTTGTGTGATAATGTGAAAACTTCCTCTCCTAAATTGTGCCTCTAAATCATACCACAGGCAGTATATGAAGTCAGACTGACTTTGGGAATCTTAGGGGTAACATACTGATGTTATCATAGACTGAAGAGGTAAAACTATTTGGATTCAAATCCAGACTTTGCCTTTTACCAGGACACAGTTGCTTAATATCTTTTAATCTTTTCCACAATAGTAATTATAATGCTTAGTATATGCAGAGTTGTGAGGATTAGTGGTAGAACCAAATTGGAAATACAGTTGGCCTTTAGTAACATGAGTTTGAACTACATTGGCCTGTTTATATATGGCTTTTGTTTTTTCTTTTAAGTTTAAGACAATTTGAGGACGTTTACAGATACACTGCATATGCTAGAAATACAGAAAAAGTTAATGAAACGTGTTCTTGATTGTATAGAATATGTGTAGATAATAGCTTATCATTTTCAACCATAAAATATATCTAAATGTCATATAAAAAGTTAGAGTTTATCAAATGTTATGTACATAAATACATATACACATTGCACTAGTTGCCTTAAAATACAGATACTTTGTAGTCACCGTATGTTACTACTGCAGTGAGCTCAAGTGTTGCAAGCATCCACTTAAATGCCAAGTGATGCAGTACTCATATCTGTGTAAGCTGTTAGTCTCTAGTAAATTTCATCAGGTATTAGAAGTGATCTCTTCTTTATATACAATACACGTGACAGAGTGTGTGCCAGCAGTGCTGACACCAAGGCCAGCACCATGGACAGCAGCGCAGGGAGCAGGAGCCATGGGCCCTACTTCATCAGGGTCTGCTGAGGGTGAGGAGGTCATCAAGGAAAGTTTTGGGACTAGTAAGTGGTTTAGTATAACAAGCACATATGCTGGAATCAAAAGGAATGACATTGAGAAAGTTTTATTTGTACATCATACAGTTGTGAGGGGGTATAACCACAGGGTGTACCTTTGCAGTGTAGACAATGGAGAGACTGTGAAGTTTGAAGTCAGAGACAAAAATCAGCTAATCTACAAGCTCAGAATTTCTCCTCTCCCCAGTATGAGCAGGGCAGGGTTGAGTAAATGTCATCTTCTCACCTCTACTGTCATCAGTTCATGCAACAGAAGTGAATATGATTCTTATAAGAAGGAAGGAACAAAAGATTAGAGCTGAAGATGTAAAGTCTTTCCTTTGGCTCACTGACTGCATTTTTCTGTTGGTACAAAGTTTTTATTGCTCTCACTTTAAGATATCTCCTTTTCATAATGACAAATATGTGGTTTTTTAAAGTCTGTTTTTCATCAATATCTTTTAATTTATTCATATCTGGTCAAGATGATATTTTAAGTAATTTATTTATGTATTTATTTAGAGATAAAGCCTCACCCATGATGGCCTTGAACTTACTATATAGCTGAGGATGACCTTGATCTACATTTGATCTTAGCCAGAAGGCTGAGATGCTATTTAGGATGACTTTGAAGTACTTGATTCTCCTGCCACCACTTTCCAAGTGAAGGGATTATAGACATGCACTCAGTATTCTTTAGTTTAGGCAGGGCCTCCGTATATTTTTTAGACTTTGCTTGAACAGGCTGTGTAGCTTAGGTTGGCCTGTAACTCTCAGTGATCCTCATGCCTCAGCCTCCTTAGTGCTGAGATTACAGGTTACCACAACATACCTAGTTAATAACTTCTTTTGTAGTTATAAAATTTTGACAATTTTATATTTTCTAAAATGTCAACAAATAGAAATCACCCATTGATAAGTTTTTAAAATTTTATTTTATATATAACTGGTTATACTCTTATCCCTTCACCTTTGATCCCACTTCCCTTGAGGCCCTCCTCAGGGGGGTATGGTATTCACTGTGGAGTTTTGAAGGCCTTAGCCAGCCCCTGTGCTGTAGAGTGAGGGGCACTCTGTGGTTACAGTTTTTCTGCAATGTTCCCTGAGCCACAGCAGGCTTGTTGGCTGTCATATTTAGTGTTGAGGTCTTTGTAGCCTCTGGATTTCTGCTTTGATGGGTTTTGATTGATCACGGTGTCTGTCACCACTTCCCTGGAGCTGGTTGTCAGACTAGCAGTAAGAGCAGTATTTTTATGTTGTCTCTTCCACTGCAGTTTCTTCTGGGCCCTGGTAGATGTTGTAGAAATGGCATGCCTCATGGTGGCAGTCAGCTATCTTCTTGTCTTATCAATGGATCTTGGTTCTCCTCTGTTTCCTCTGTCATCTTCCATTGCATTGTTCACTTTCAGGCAACTGCTAGAGAATCTGATTTGTTTTAAATAATTAAAAAACTATATTATGATTTTCAATTGTGTTGGCAGGTCAGTGCCTCTGTCTCCATTATTGTTCAGGGGTCACATGAATTAGAAAATAAAAATAGAAAATATATCAAAGTGTATTTTAGAATAATCTTAGGAAACTAAGCAAACACAAATCTATCACTAGAACAGGAAGGCACTTTTATTTTTGAGATCCTCATTCCTGAGCAAAGGTGGATAAAACAGTGTATTCATGGTTGGTAATTACTGATGTTCATTGTAGGATTTTAAGCTCATTGCATGGTCAGAAGGCAGACTTGAATATGATTTGATGTTTCATGAATGAAAGGTGCTTTGAATACTGGAATAAATGGTGGAAAAGCTCATAGGATTATCTGAGTGGGCAGAAAATGGCAGAGGGAAGACAAGCAGACAGAAGGCAGTGTATTGTGAAAGAAAGAGTTTAACCCAGGTTATTATAACAGGATAATAATGTTGGAGAGTGATGATTGTTATCACTGAAGGCATATTGCCTATCAGGCAATTTTTTTTTATCTCTTGGAGATGGCAATGAAGATAGCTTTGTAAGGAATTCTTTCACAGATTATGTGCTGGTTTGAATGGAAAATGTCCTCCATAGCCTCAATCATTTGTGATTAAGCCTCCTACTTTGTCTCTGGCTGGTGGGAACTCTGGGAGGGGCCTTGCTAGAGGCAGTGTGTCACTATGGGTGTACCTTGAGGGTTAGTATTCCAGCCCACTGGAAGTTCATTGCTCAGGTTTATCTCTGCTTGCCTCCTCCCAGCTGATATGACAAAAGGAGACACCTCAGCAGTTTACTGTGCACTCTCTTCCCTCTGTGATGAAGCTCCCCTTGAAACAGAAAGCCAAAATTAACTTTTTCCTTCCATCACATGCTTCTGGTTGGGTGTTTTGTCCTTGCCACTTCCCTTTACCAATTTCATAGGGTTTTAATTTGTCTACTGACGCTGACTGATTTGTTGAACTCAATTTTTCTGGGTTTCTGGAAAAAAGTTCTGTATATATGAATTATTTATTTACTTCTCTTCTAGTCCCCCTGCCAGAATGCCTGTACTTTGCCATATGCCTTTATTAAACCTGCTTCTGGTTAACAGTGATTGCTGACTTACCATCATTGTTTGTGAAAACATTGATTGTCATTCAGTAAATAGTACTCTTTCTGTTCTTTTATCACAGTCTATTTCCTAGCCTCATTGATAAAAGTTTGGCTTCAGTAATTTACTTTTGCCATTTGGCTACTTTCTTTTTTCATGTATGGTAGTAAGCTTTTAGTGGATGTGGACCAAGAAAAGCTTTTGCTGTAATTTGGATCTGGGCTGTTCCCCAAATCCCATGTGTTAGGATTAGTCTGAGTTTTTACATTATTGGAAGATGGTGGAAACTCTTAGGAGCCGAGTCTCAGGGAGAAATTAGCTTATTGGGCTGTTTTCGAAATGAGACTGGCCATCATGAAGTCAATGCCCTCATTCGCTTGGTGCTTTTGCTAAGATATATATGTGGCCAAATGCATTGGGGCCAATAGACTGTGAACTGAAGCCTTCTTATATGTGCCTCAAAAGTCTTTAAGGTAGTTTAATACTCAGGTTTCTCGTCAGATCACATAAATCTAGGTAGCTCAAGTATTTTGCTAAAATTAAAGGAAAGCTGGCTTAGATGTTACACTGCTTGTGTGATATTGTCTCCCACCCATTTAGCTCCTATTGCTCTCTGTAGATAGATTCTCCAGTTGGTTACCAGTGCAGGGAGGATAAGAACTGGATTAGAGTTAACCTAATTACTTTTTCAGTTGGGATCTTAAAGCCTGTAGCCCACACACACTACAAGTGGGTACATTAAATGATTTTAAAATCATAAGTCAACTTTATTAGCTATGATAAATTCTCTTTGGACTAACTTATTGTCTTATTTATTGAGACATTCTGTTTGCTAAATTTTTATATAGGATTTCTATGTTTGTCAGTTATATCATTCTTTAATTTTCTTATACAATTATAGTTTGATTTTGATATCATGGTAATGTTGACTTCTTAAAATTGGTTGGAAAATATTTCCTGCTATTCTATTTTTCTTGAATAGTTTCTATGGGAATATTTCTTGTTTTAACTTTGGGGTGAGAATCATCAGTGAAACTACCTTGGGCTTCATTTTTTTTGGCTTTTTATTTTTCTTTATAGGAAGTTTTTAAGCTTCAATATAATTTCTTGAATAGATACAAATCTACTCATGGTATCATCAGTTAGTTTTGGCACATTGCATTTGTACTAAGGAATTCTTATAATTTTACCACATTTGTTGAATTTATTGATGTAACATTTTTTAAAAATTCCTCTTTTAACATTAAAACATCCTTTCTCTGGTATGAGTAACTTGCTTTTTTCTCTTGATTTTTGGTGTTTTTATTATCTTCTGGATACTCTGATTAGTGGTTATCACTCTATTCATAAAAGTATAATCTTTTTTTTACCAACCTTTGATTTTGACTATTTTTCTCCATTCTGGCTTCTGTTCCATGTTTCTAATATTATTTTGCTACTTCTGCTGACTTCAATGTAGTTTTGTTTAATGTTTCTTAAATCTTTAGATAACTGGGCTGGAGAGATGGCTCAACAGTTAAGGTGCTTGCCTGCAAAGCCCAACAACTCACGTTGGATTCCCCAGTTACCATGTAAAGCCAGATGCACAAAGTGGCGTATGTATCTGGAGTTCATTTCAGCAGCTGGAGGAGCTGCCCATTCTCCCTGTCTGTATCTCTTCTGTTTATCTTTCTCTGCTTGCAAATAAATAAATAAATAAATAAATAAATAAATAAATAAATAAATAAATAAATAAATATTTCAAATATTGAAAAAATATTTAGATATCTGATTTGAGGCCACTCTTGTTTTCTATTCAGACAGTGCCTGACTTTGGGTGAATGCACTTCACAGTTTTCAACTTTACAATGGTGCAAATGCATTATGTGTTCAGTCAGAATTGTGAATTAAATTTTCATCATTTCTCTAGCTAACAATATGCAGTACATATTGTAGTTTCTTGATGCTGGACAGTGACAGTGACACAGTTCTGTGTTAGCCATGTGGTTTTTATAGAAAGTAATGAATACTTAACAGTACACCGTGTTTCTCAGCTGCGATGTTCAGGCTAGGTGTGTTAAATAAGTTTTCAATTTGGGACTTTTAGTGTAGTCTCATTATGGGCTTTAAGAACATCTGTGTAAGAATACACTGTTATAATTTTTCTCCAAACATTGCTTGTGCTGAATCCCATAAATTTTGATAAATGCTTTTTCATTTTTATTCCATTGATATTTTTATTTTATGATTTTCTTTTTAGCCCAGAATTTCATTCTAAGTGTATTATGTGTTTAATAATTAAATATTTTTGAGGTAGTTTTCCTTTGTTGTATTTTAGGTTAATGTTGCAGTTACAGAAATGACTTATCTGGTCTCAATACATTAAAATCCACCAAGACTTATTTTTGTGGCCCATAATTTCACCTATGTTTATCAATGTTTTCTGTGCACTTAAAGATGTGTTAAATTGCTATTTTTAGAGAGATAGTATTTAAATGTCAATTAGGATTTTAAAAGTCTTTCTTGCCAACATCTCTTTTTTTGTATTCTTCTGCTAATCAGTGAAAATGAAGACTATTGAAACCACCAGTCATAATTGTGGATTTATTTTCTTTCCAGTTGTATCAGTTTTGATGTATGTCTTTTTTTTTGTATTTATGAATTTAGGATTATGTTCTTTTGATGAATTTACCCCTTTATTATTATGACATAATAATTTTCTTATATATATATATATATATATTTTATTGTCCATAATGAATTACATTATTTAGTGGGCAAACAATGAGTTGTTATCCCCAATTCCCCAATGACCCCCTCCCCATCCCCAATCAGCTGGATATCCTCCTCCGTGGGCCGTCTGGATCAGTCCTTGTGGCAGGGGACCATGGATAGCCTAGTACTCAGCCCAGTCCTCCTGGCCCAAGTGTGTTGTTACTGAAGGGTGCCATGCCTCTGGATAGTCTGCCCCACCACGGCTCTGACAATCTTTCCGCCCCCTCTTCCGCTCAGTTCCCTGAGTCGTGGTGGGGAAGTATTAAGGCTGCTTTAATGTTGTGAGCTTAGGGGTCTTTGTGTCGAAAATTGTTGGTTTCTGTCACCCTGGCTTATCCTGTGTTGATTGAATGGCTGTGGTTGTGGGTCCCTTGTTCATTCCGTCATTCTCTGCGAGGTTCCATATGGATCCTCCATGATATGACTGTGGTGGCTCATCTCTTGCCAGGATCTCAGCTATCTGCCTATAGTTGGATGATAGGATTAGATGGGCCCCAGCTCTCTCGCTGTATCCTGAAAAATACAAACACATTCTCCATTGGAGAGTGAGATCAGTACAGGTTAATAAATAGACACAATTCTGGATTACCTAGATTCTATTTTTAGTAGCCTCCCCGTAATCGCTCCCATATTACATCTTTTCTTGTGAGCCCAAGAGTACGGGATCCGGTGCCTATCGCCCCGAATCCCCAGTTCCAGTCAAGGGCTCCCCCTCACTAAGTGGAATATTTGGCTGAATCTAAAAGCTGTTGATTGTCTCCCCCAGGCCCGGGTTTCTCCATTGCATGAGTGCTCCTTTCTTGGTTCGCTGTTCTCTCCCAGTAGGAGGTGTGGTCAGCCTACTCATGGCCGCAGACTGTGTTTCATGCCAGTGGTCTCTGTTTACTCCAGCTGTTGTTGATCAGCTCCCATGGCAGCTTGTGCAGTGCCTTCCAGCACTACACTAACTGGCATCTGGGGGCTGGTTACCATTACGGACCTTGAAGGGTCTCTCAATGCTGATCAGTGGCATTCTGTGATTTCTTCGGCAACAGGGTTTGGCCTCAGGCCTGGGGAGGGCATTCAAGAGCTTTGACAGAATTCTGTCTTGTTTTTGGAACCTCATGGTTCACTTTTGTCAACAGCTCAGTGAGGGTGGCTGGGACTAGGGGTTGTCAGACTGATCAATTATTCACAGGCTTAGACTCTCTCCCCTACTACTCATGGCCCCTCTTGCCAGTCAACGCCCACTAATTACACAATAGGTTACAGTATGCTTGTGAGGATTTTATGTTTTTGAACCTAAAATTTGGTTTAGCCTCATGCTTGAGCCATTCCCCTCCCCCATCCCTTACCCCTTACTCTCACTTCTTTGTACTAGTCTGCTGAGAGTTTATGGTTATCCTGGTTAAGGACCACATATGAGGGAGAATATGCGTCGTTCAATTCTCTGTTCTTTTGGGTGTTCGCTTAGTAAGATCTGCTCGAAGTCACTCAGTTTTTTTCCTAAATTTCTATATGTTATTTTTCCTTTCAGCTGAGTAAAATTCCATCGTGTTTCGCTGTCCATTCCTCCATGGATGTGCATTTGGGTTGATTCCAATTCTTGGCTATTATGAATTGAGGTGCTATAAATATGGTTGTACAAATGTTTCTGTGACGAGATGTGACATCTGTGGATACATGCCTAGTAGAGGGATAGCTGGGTCCATTGGAAGGTCTATGTCCATTCTGTTCAGAAGTCTCCACACTGCTCTCCATAGTGGTTGAACAAGTTTGCAATCCCACCAGCAGTGAATGATGGTTCCTCTTTCCCCGCATCCTCGCCAGCAACGATTGTTGTTGGTTTTCTTTATGATTGCCATTCTGACAGGGGTAAGGTGGTGTTGCGGTCAGCTTTCTAGTTGCTGCACAGAAAGAACCCAAACAAAAGTGGCTTGTAGAGGATAGAGGAATGGGTTTATTTGGCTTACGGACTCGAGGGGAGACTCCATTCTGGCAGGGAAAACGATGGCATGAGCAGAGGGCTGGACATCACCTCTGCCACAGCACTGCAAACAGCAGCAGGAAGGTGTTCCAAATACTGGCAAGGGGAAGCTGGCTTATAACCCCCATAAGCCCGCCCCAACAACACAGCTCTAGTGAGGTTGTAATTCCCTAACTGCCATCAGCTGAGGATCAATCTATCAGAACACATTCATTTGTTTGTGGGGGACACCTGGATCAAACCATGACAAGTGGTATCTCATTGTTGTTTTGATTTGCATTTCCCTGATGCTTAAGGAGGCTGAGCACTTTCTCAGGTGGGAAAGGGCCATTTGTGTTTCCTCCTCTGTGAATTCTCTGTTGAGATCAGTTCCCCATTTTGTGAGGGGGCAGTTTGGGTTTTTGTTATTAATTTTTTTGAGTTCTCTGTAGGTTCTAGAAATTAGGCCTCTGTCTGAGTTGTAGCTGGCAGGGGCTGGGGCAAACCCTTGAGGAGAGGTAGAGGCTAGGGGAGGGGCTGCAGAGCAGAGTCCCCAGTGGGCAGGAGGGAAAGAAAAAAAAACAACTACAACAACAACAACAAAGAAAAGTTAAAAAGCAATAAAGCAGAAAGGGGTGGGGCACAGGGGCGGGGTAGATCCACATGACTTCTTGGAGGGGGGGAGGGGTTGCAGAGTATAAATCCCTGTGGGTGGGTAGGAGAAAAAGGAAAGAAAAGAAATAAAAGTTAAAAGGAAATAAACCAGCAAGGGGGCAGGGTGGGGTGGGACAAGGCGTGGGCGTGGCAGACCTGCAGGGAGGGGGGCGGGGCTTCGGAGGATAAACCCTGTGAAAGGTGGGATTAACAAAAATAAATAAAAAGAAAAAAAAGGTTGAAAAGGAGAGACCCCCAATGGCTGGGGAGGGAAGGGAAAAATGGGAGGCGCAGGGGGCGGGAGGGAAGGGGAAGAAACCCAGAGGACTTGGCAGAGGCCTCTGGAAAGCTGCAGGCAGCAGGCCGGCTGAGGCTGCTCCTGCGCTGGTGCTGCCACCTCCGGAGGACTCACTGCCTCCTGCGAGGGCTGGTATTTGTTGGCATCTTCCAGTCGTGAGGATCCTGTGCCAGAAGGTGTCTGGAGTGTTGCTGCAGCTGACGTCCACAACCTGGAACCCTGCTGAAAACCCTGACCCTTGTTCCCTGAGAGACTTGGCCTGTCTGCTAATCAGCTATCTTGAACCGGAAGCCTCCATGACAATAATTTTCTTCATTTCGTTTGCATGCTGTTTTTTTGACCTTTACTATACATACTTCAGATTGTTTTCCTTTAAATTCTTCATTTGCTTTTTAAAATATTTTAATTTATTTATAAGGAGAGAGAGAGGAAGAGAGTTGGGGAGAGAATGGGCATGCTAGGGCCTCTAGCTGCTGCAAATGAACTGACTCTAGATGCATGCACTACTTTGTGCATCTGTGGACATTGTGGAATCAAACCCACTCCAGATTTTGATTAGTGTTGATATATGCTATATTTTTGAATCCTTTTACTATTAATTTCTCTGTGTCTATGTAGCAGTTAACTTCTTGTTGCTGGGACAAAACAACTGTCCTAAGCAGTTTATGGAAGGGAATGATTTATTTCAGCTTATAATTTCAAGGGGAAGTTTCATCATGATGGAAAAAGCATGGCAGATTAGGCAACCAGGTTATAGCATTTTGTCACTGTAGCAGGAAGTAGTCTGAATGACCTAACTAGCACTGGCATGCAGACTAGATTAATAAGTCTCAAGGTCCGCCTCTCGCTGCAAACATCCTCTAGCAAAGCCCCACCTCCCAAAGGATCCACCAATCTGCTACCAGTTTAGGACAAAGTATTCAAAACACCTGAGCCTGTGGAGGACATTTCATTCGAACTATGTTATTCTATCCCTGGTCCCCAAAGACTAATGACTATCCCATGATGCAAAATGCAGAAGGGCTTTTAGTGACCCTGGTTGGAATAATGCAAGAAACTGCAGTGTTGCTTCACCTATACAGTCAATATATATGAGTGTATACGGGTCCAAATAGATGACTGAGAAATAGTGGAAATGGAGAAAGATTTTGTCACATAAGAATGATAAGCATTATACATAGTGTTCCTTACTCTAAGGGAGATATCATAACTCATTTCTTCTTGCCTGAGGGTGGGCCAAAGCAGTAACTTTATAGTGGAGAAGCCTGTCAAGTACTACTGCAACCAGGTGTAACGAAGCATGCTCTCTGGATATCATAATCTCTTTGACAGGATTTAGTGAGTAAGAAGTGCAGAACATCTCTGTGGGAATGCTTTTCAGAAAACTCAGAGCTCTTAAGATTAGAGGAAAAAAATGATCTTTGAAGTGCTAATATCAGATACACCCAAATCAAAGGTGTTCCTTACAAAATATCTGAATGGCTTTTAATCTAATTTCAAGTTGTGGAAATGTAGAAAAGACTGGAAATGTTCATAGACTGGGTAGAGGACACTGGGGAGAAATCATATCTACATGTAATGAAGTATTATGAATGGACAAGTGTACTGTGGTGATATAAAATGTTAATATTAGGGGAAATTGGGCTAACAGAATATAGAAACCTGTGCTATACTTTGAAAATTCTTCCAAAATAAAGTTTGCATGCTTGCTTGTTTTTAACAACTCACTGACAGGTTCCTTTTTGGTTGTATGAAATTCTGTGCTGTGAAGAATAGACACTGTTTTGTATAAACTAGTTTTCCCCAGTTAATAACATTCTCATATGGAGTAACAGATTATATTACCACTTTTTGGATTTAAAATAAGTTCCCTCATTCATAAACTATTGTTTTATTCATATGCAAGATTTTAAAAGTTAGTGTCAGAAACTTTGAAATCAGAGAATCAGAAATCAGAGAAGTTAGTAAAATACAAATTGATAGCTATCTACTGTGAAGGTGAAAAGTTAATCATTTAAAATATTAGGCCTTAGGGTCCAAGTTGTGATTGTTTTGAGGATTATGATTTTGAAAGAACATACTGATATTGTGCTTGATCAAATTATAGCATTTTTTGGAAGTAAAATTTTATTTTTGCGTATGTGTGTCTGTATGTATTTTGGACTCTGTGTGTGTGTGTGTGCGTGTGTGTGTTACCTGTATGGAGCCAGAGGACAACCTTGGGTGTTACCACCTTTTTTGAGGCAGGGCCTTTCTTTTCCTAGGACCTCACCAATTAGGGTTGGCTGGCAAGCTCCAGGAATTCTCTCTTTTCCTCCTTCCTAGATCTGAAATTACAAACATGCACCTCCACACCCAGCATTTTTAGGTGGGTTCTGGGATTGAACTCGGATCCTCACACTTGTGATGTAGTGACTTTATTGACAACCTATTTCCCGATTATCAACAGAGACAACAGATAAAGTTAATTTAACAGAACATAAGAGCACTTTAAAATGATTCAAAATATGATTCTTATTAGTATTTTTGAGAATCAACATAAGTAAGTTTCATATTTCTTTTTTAGATTTGTTATCTAGGATAGACTTGGATGAACTAATGAAAAAAGATGAACCACCTCTTGATTTTCCTGATACCCTGGAAGGATTCGAATATGCTTTTAATGAAAGTAAGTAGTATATATTATGTATAAAATTTGTTTAACTATGTTTATAGAACCATAGGATATATCATATTTACTACTCATATTAAGTCCAGCTATAATGTTTTATGCATTTTTTGAGAAATATTGATTTACCCTTGCATGGTGAAATCCTTCACTAAAGTGAAAGAACCTAGAGACAATTTTCTGTAGTTGTCAAGTCATGTAAATTGATGGACATGAATTTGATTTAGTTTATGCATTTCAACCTTGAGCATTCAACTCTCTGATATCCACTGTAAACTCCTAATTAAATTTTATAGAAAGAAGGTATCATCTCTGACAATATTTCGCAGCAAAATAATCAATTTCCCCTGATTTTTAGGAAGCGTCCTTGCTTAAATCTTTTTACGTTCTGAATAAAATAATGTTTATATTGGGTTGTGGAAGAAGGCACCATAGTTTGTGGGATGTTTCTGGAACAGAGCATCATGATTCATTGTATTAATAATGCATTGTTATTCTCAAAGGCCAGTGTTGTTATTGTCTATCTGAGTTGACAATGTATTATCAATGCATTAGATGCACCTTTACAGTATCAGTTATAGTTGTTTGCGTACTTGAATCTTAAATGAGTTTTAACAGCAGATTGTAGAAACTGCTCATTTTTCAGATAATGTCATGTTTTTATAAGACATATTCTTTGTAAGGATTGAAACAATTGGCTTGTTGTCTATTTCTCTCCTGATTACTAAGAGAGTATTCCTGGGGAAAGAAACAGGACAGATCTGTCTTTTTCTCCTTGTCAATATGGTGATAATTATACCTTTTAGTAAATACAGACTAATATTTGCCATTAGGAGATTGCATCTTTGGAATATTGTGAGCTAGTCTTTGCTACATGAGGCTTGATTCTCTGAAGAAATAAGGGGTTTAAATCTGGTAAAGAAAATGCAAGTATTTTCTAACCAAAATGCTTACCCATTGTGAAGATCCCTTTATGCCTTATTTGGACTCATTATTCTGGTCCAGGGAGTGCTGTCCAATGAGAGTGTTGGACGTGGGGCAGGTCCAGGGCTTTCTGGTAAAAGAACATGACTTAACTTGTGCAATTTGATTGTCTGGTGATAATGCTTAAGTATTGCCATTGAAGCCTGATGTCAGGGAGTCTGATATTATAGTCTAAAGCTGTGTTAGCTCACCACTTCTGTCCAATTTCCATCTCACCATATCTTCAGGCCTCCTTGAGGGATGTCACTCCACCAACAGCACAGGGCTTCTTCATTGATCCCAAATCAGTCTACATCTCACTGTCTGTATATGTCATTTGTCTCAGTTTTTAAATTGCTGACTTTATTCTTTCCTAACTTTTAGAAATGTTGTTTAGCTTCTTAACATTTCTGTTTTAGTCTCTGGTAGTCTCCTACACTCCTTCATTATGGAGGCCATGCTCCAGGCATGATAGTGATCCTTATACATAGCCGACTTTAAGATAGTGTCAGCATGATATGAATTAGTGACATGAAGGTCAATAATAACTTTTGAGTTCCTAGGGACCATTCTTTTACACTGGCAACAGGTTTGTATCATATTGACATTTGAAGACAATATTTGGAAAAAAAAGAAACATCTGAGAAAATTTAAAGTTTTATTAGACATTATTTATTGTACTTTGAGTATTATTTTAAATGTACTCTGAATTATAGCAACATTATTTGTTATCTTTTAGAGGGGCAGCTAAGACATGTAAAAACGGGAGAACCATTTGTTTTTAATTACCGAGAAGACTTGCATAGATGGAACCAGAAAAGATATG
Organism: Zapus hudsonius; assembly: GCA_004024765.1. NCBI lineage: Eukaryota > Metazoa > Chordata > Mammalia > Rodentia > Dipodidae > Zapus > Zapus hudsonius. The sequence continues at coordinate 20,158 of PVHP010008264.1, read as the reverse complement.
AGGCTCTCGGAGAGGTATGTCACGGCCACACTAGTCACACTATCGATGTCCTGTCTTTCAGTGTTAAGTGCTCAGAATAAACATTTTGAAGTTGCAGCAGGTCACATAACTTTTTTTTAAAATAAAAGATTATTCAAAATGTTTTTGCTTCTTTATATTTGGTTAGTTTTATTTTTTAATATTTTGTTAGTCTTTTTTTTTTTTTTTGAGGTAGGGCCTCACTTTAGCTCAGGCTGACTTGGAATTCACTCTGTAGTCCCAGCCTGGCCCCAAAGTTACAGTGATTCTCCTACCTTTGCCTTCCAAGTGTACCACCACACCCATCTATATTTGATTATTTGTAGTAGTTGTGCTAGAAATATATCCTTTTTTATAAATCGATATTTTTATTGTCTAAAATTAGATACATCGTATTAGTAAATATTACATTGGAATCCCTGATTCCCTCCTCCCTGTCCCCAATCCACTAGGTATCCTCCTTGGTGGGCATACCCAGAAATATATTTTTATTGTGAAAGTTTCTTCTTTTATACCAAACATACCCTTTCAATGACCTTAGTATTTTAATTAAGTCATTACATAAAACACAAATTCATGCCAAATTTTAATTTTATTTAAGTTTTTTTATTGACAACCCTTTTCCTTTTACCTTCTTTTCTTCTCCCCTCTAATTCCTTTCTGCTGAGCCCCTTCTTTCCAACAAGTCCTTCTTGTACTTTATTTATTTTTTGGCTTTCTTTTATCATCTGTGTTGAAATGTTGATGGACCCAGTATTGTGCAGTAATAACATCCACTGTGATGTCATGAATGTAACAGTCATTTCATGTCTGGAAAATAGGTCTCCTTTCTATCTTCTGGCTATTACACATATTTTTCTGCACCCTCTTCTGCGATGTTCCCCAGGCCTTTGAAGGCATGATAGAGACATCTCATTTTGTGCTGAGTACTCAACACTTTATGTTTTCAAATATTTTTAAGAGGTCCAGGCTTCCAGTGTGCCAGAAGAAATGTGTTCTTTTAGGTGCTTATAGAAAGATTGATTTCTGGTCAGTCCAGTCCATGTACCTTGAACTTGATAAGGGACTGACATTGCGAACATTGGGTATATTGACATGGTCTCACTGTTAGGAACCTTATAAATGTCACTTGTTATTTTGGCAAATGTTTGCCAGAGTTAAAAGTCTTATTCTATGATTTTTTTTTTTCAGTAAGCCACATATGGGGTAACTTGTTTAGTGTGGTACCTAGATAGCGACTTTTTTTTTTTTTAATGAAAGGCTAAAATTTCTTTATTCTACATTGGCTGTTTAATAAACTAGTCAAAATGTATTACTTGGCTAAGGATATAGCATAAAGAGAGCACTTCAACCTAAAGAATTTATTGTTAAGGATGATTTTCCTTGGGTCTTTTGCATTTCTGCATGTCTCTGAGTTTGTTCTGCACTGTCTCTTTAGGAATATTTTATAAGAAACAGGCTTTGAAGATAGAAGAGATTATGTCCCCCTCCAAGACACTGGGCAGATTTGTTTGCTCTTCAGAATAAGACAGTTCTCCTTCCTCACACTGGTGGCAAAGAACAGCAGTTTGCTAAAAGCCCATTTCTAAGACTCGGCTTGCTCAGTCTGTTTGTCTGACCTAGTCATCCTAGTGTTCAGTGTTCCCTTCACTGAGTCCATCCATGTAGCTGCTTTGAGACTCGGAAGGCAAGAGGAATAGATTAACAAAGCCTTATTTCTGACCCAGAAGTCTAGTGTCTTCTGGTAGCATCTGTAAGACTGTACTAGCTAACCTTTTTTCTTATAAAAGTTCTTGAGAATATTTGCATTTATAACTTAAATGTATTCAATGACAAGAATAATTTGTGCTAAGAAAGCTTGGCCATTTTAGCTTAAATTATACACTGTAAACTGGTTTTAGTTTGATTATAGAAATACCATGCTAAAAAATAGCCTTAGGGAAATGCTGGTGTTTTTTTTTTTGTTGTTGTTTATTTTAAAATAATCTTCTCTTTGCTGGCACAAAACACCTGACCAAAAGAAGAGTATGGGAGGAAAAAGGTTTATTTCAGGCTTATGGTTTTGAGGGGGAAGTTTCATATGGTCGAGAAAAGCAATAGGCTCACAACAGCACACATCCATAGCAGAGAGAACAGCCAGAGGTCAAGCTTGCTCTGAGTATACTGTAGACTAGACTCAAGACCTGCCCCCAGTGACACATGTCTTGTAGCAGGGCCCTGTCTGCTGGAGACTAAGCAGGAAGCTTAATCAAAATGACCTGGGGGCTGGAGAGATGGGTCAGTGGTTAAGGCATTTGCCTGCAAAGGCTAACAACCTAGATTTGATTCCCCAATACCAATGCAAAGCCAGATGCACAGCTTTGTGTGTGCATCTGTAGTTTGTTTATAGCAGCTGGAGACCCTGGTGTACCCATATTCATTCTTTCTCTTTCTCTGGGGGACATTTGCATTGAAATCACCACATTCAGCTTACATATTACTCCTTTGTAAAAGTCATGTTCAGCTTGGTTGGACATGTCCCTTTTCTCTAAATATACTTTGTGGGGTTTTTCTTTTTTCTTTTGAGACAAAATAGGTCTTGCAATGTAGCCTAAGTTGGCCTCAAATCATGTAGCCTACCAGAGGTACATCAGTCAACTCTAGATGACCCTGTTACCTCTTGAGATGGCATCCTGAGCTGAGTCTGAGGCTGGCTTGCTCTCTGTTGGCTGTGGTCTGGTTGGGTCTGTGAATCTGCTGTTTAGATCCACTGTGCTGGGTGCTGGTGGCTGGGGGCTGGTGGCTCTGGATTCCCTGGGTTTCCATTGGCTCCAGGTGCCGGTCCTTGGGTGATGGGGGGTTCCTTGAGCTGCTGCAAAACGCTCCCTGGCTGGTCCCAGCTGTTTCCTTCTTCAGGTTTGACTTTTCAACACTGGGGTTAGTGGGGGATTTTCTCTCTGTGGCTCTGTTCTCACTGGCTCAGGCAAGGTCCTGGCACAAGTAGCTTTTCTGGGCCAAACACAGGCGCCACCGAGCTGCCAGTGGTTGCCAGAAGCCTCTGGGTCTCTCCTGTTTATCCACTGAGGCAAAAAAAAGTCCCACACACCTTCGGTTTTTGGTAGAAAAGTGTATTCTGAAGCCTCTCTGTCTTCTTTCCCTCTGTAGGTTGCTTTAGCGTGGCTACAACGTCACCATCTTAACTGGAAGTCCACTGCATCTGGATTTTTTTACATAGGTACTAGGGAATCGAACCCTGGCCTTCAGTCTGCAAGCAACCCCTTTTAACTCTTGAGAAATCTCTCCAGCCCCCGTTTGATAATCTTATTAAAGATTGTTTATTAATTGAATTTATTTTGTATCTGATGAATGAGTTCTGTGAGGTCTAGTTATGTACTACTAAAGAAAGGTTTCACTGTCATGAATTGGTTTGGTCCATTGTAGTGGAATTTAATGCATCTTTGGATCTGTAATTTCATTGATATATTTTCATTTACATTTCTGAGCTATGCCCTCAAATTCAGTTGAATCAATTTACTATTCATTTCTACCTTATCCTTTTATTTTACACTGGTTTGAATGTCCTCCCTTGTCATAAGAGCCCACTTCCATCTTCATTTCAATTTTGGCTCTGGTATATCTTCTTCTTCATCTCTTTTGTTATAAATTTTCTTCCCCTTTTCTGTTTTCTTTCATTTTGTTCTCTTTTTCTTCCTACATTGTCCTATATAAAAATGAATTAAGATGATTTTGTAGGTAATGCCACTTAGCAAGATTCAAATTAAAAATAAGTAAGAAAATGGTAGCAAACTAAAGGCATTAGTTTCTCGTATTTCTCTTACAGTACTTATCATCTACTACCACATCATTATTTATTTACTTTACCTATTCCTTCCTTCCTTTCTCTATCTATCATCTATCTATCATCTATCTATCTATCTATCTGTCTGTCTGTCTGTCTGTCTGTCTATCATCTATCTACCATCTCTGTCTATCTATCTATCTATCTATCTATCTATCTATCTATCTATCTATCTATCTATCTATCGATCTATCATCTATCTACCATCTATCTGTATCTCTATCTATCTATCTATCTATCTATCTATCTATCTATCTATCATCTATCATCTATCTATGATCTATCATCTCTCTATATCTATCAACCATCATCTGTCTATATCTGTGTGTGCACAACAGGGCTTACACCTGACGGATGTACCACTTTTTGCTTCTGGGTTTATGTGGGTACTGGGGAATCAAACCAGGATCAGCAGCTTTTGCAAGTAAATACATTTAACTGCTGCACCATCTCTGTAGCCTTTTAAGTAATATGGGGAAATTTTGTTTTCGTGATATTTGTTTATATATGAATATAAAGTGAATTATGTGTATATGACAAGCTTATCAACTCGAGTGTAATTCTTGAACTAGTGCATTTTAGAGAATTTCCAACCAGAATTTAAACATGAAGGTGTGTATTTTTTGTTTTGTTCTGTTCTTTTGTGGTGGGGTCTCACTCTAGCCAAGGCTGCCTCAAATTCACAGCAATCTTCCTACCTCTGATTGCTGAGTGCTGTAATTAAAGGCATGTACCACCGTGCCTGGCCTAACATGTGAATTTTTTATTGAGAGAAAAAAAGCTAATAATAAGCTTTCTGCTATAGATTACTTTAAAAAATAATACAGATTAAATTTTAAATAATATAGATAACTTATTTTTCTTTCAGTTCTCATTAAATATGTAGGCACTGCAAAACTACTTAAGATTAGTTGAAAAGTAGATCTCATACATAAATGGTAACCTTCAAAGTTGAGCTTCAAAGTTTTACATTACAGTCTAAAAATGCAAGTGCTTGCATAAATGGCTGTAGTTCAAATAATCCTTTGTGCTTAAGTTGTAGAAATCACTTACTACTTTATAGGGAGTAAGATAATAATGAGATCTCTAAACCTCATGTGAAAGGCCACATCTCAGCCAGTCCTGGATATGTAAGCACTGCAGTTCTCCTCTCTTCAACAGGGTCAAGAAGAGTCAGAAGATGATGAGAATCTGAGTTTTCTCCCAAGTGCTTGTGTAATAAATAGCTGCTGACATGTTTAGGATTGAATTTTTAAGGAAACCGATTTGGATTTCAACCAGAAATCTAAAGGAAAACCTCTTTGGTTTTTAGTGTTTTCCTCCTGAATATTGAGTTTTGTCTTCAGCTGAGAGCTACTGTATGTTTCACAACTGCCGTTTTAGTTTATGTTTATTTCTCTCTTAAGGAGATTATTATAGCAGTCATTCAGCAGAAATTGTTTTTTAAGACTTGTTCCTGAAATGCTGTATGTAAATTAAACTTATTGTGTAAGTAAAATAAACTGAGATGTCAGTTTGTTTTCAGAATGTAGTGCCATAATACGCAAAAGAGCACTCTATATTCACACAGTTACATTTTATATTCAAATGCTTCTGCTAATATGTATGTACTTTTGTGCTATCCACATATGGCTTTAAAAATACTTAGCCCTTATTAAGTTTGGATAATTTCTCTAAATCTAGAAAGATGCTGTCAGCCTATGTAGGTGGAAGAGTAGTGTGAAAGGATATTTTTCAAAACAGCAGTCTTCAGTGTATAGATATTGGACTTGGAAAACAAGAAATAGTATTTTTATAGTATTTTTATATTCAGTCCAAAAGAATTAACTGGGCCAGAGAGATGGCTTAGCAGATAAGGCGCTTGCCTGCAAAGCCTAAGGACTAGAGTTCAAATTTCCAGTGCCCATGTAAAGCCAGATGTACAAAGTGGCACGTGCATCTGGATTCTGTTTGTAATAGCTGGAGGCCCTTGCAAATACATATTAAAAAAAAAAAAAGAAGTGAAAGGTTGTCATGTTACCTAGCAAATAGGGTGGCAAAAATGGTATGTAACTTGTGAAATTGTCTCAATTATCTTTTTCATATCAATACTGTATTAATATTAAATGGAGAATTTATATAGTAAAAATCATAATGATAGATTTTATTTTCTTACCAATTTCGGCCTTTGCATTTTCTTTGATATGTGTTCACAGCCTCTATAAGAATTAATAAATTGCCAGTGTACTTAACAAGGAAATAGCAAAAATTAAATAGCCTATCAAGTTAATTCTTTTTTTTTTTTTATTAAGGGATAGTATCACACAGAAACAACTAAGGGCATAATCCTTTTCCAGTTAACCCAAAATTGGTAGTATATTTTCTAAAATATTGGAAATTTTTTGAAAAATATTTTTAAGAATTAAATTTATTAAAAAGTAGATCAGTGGGATCTTATATGGTTTTTTCTAATGACTATATTTAGATGTTTAAAGTTAGAAGCAATGCAAATTATCATTATTTAAATATGCAAATATTTCAATATAATTCAGTTATCAGTACATAAGTGATACTTTTATAATGTGAAATTCATACATCTTGTATTGACCATTAGGACACCTTTGTTCTAGTTCTAGCTCACTCACATCTATGTGACTTTATTAAAAATGTATCTGGTAGCCATAAAACAGGAATTAGAATTTGTACTGTCATGAAGAATAAGTAATATGGATCCATGTGATGCTAACAATCTTTTAGAGTATGAAGTGAAAATAGAGCTGAAATGTTTAAGAAGATTTTGAGTTTTCCTATTGATAGTGATATTATGTTTAATTTTTTATTTTTCTCTGTCCTCTGTTTGCTTAGTTTTATTGACATCAGGGTTACCTTTCTGTAGCAGAAATAACTTTTTGTCTCGAGTTGACTAACACTTTTCTTTGACTTCAGTGTGACTCTGGAATTCATTTCTACAAGTGGAATTCTACATCTAGAATAATAATTCGGCATTTAAGAATTGAAAGCACTCACCCATGAAATAATTTTCTGTATTTTAGGATACAGAACTATTTAAATCCCTTGAAAGAAATTTCTCATTGGCATAAGAGTAGACATATAGACCAACTGAACATACTATAAAGTGGAAAATCTAAAAAATGTCCAAATACACAGGGAATATCATTTATATTATTTGCAATCATGAAAGACTAGAGGAAAAGGAACTTTTAATAATTGGTATATAATCACTCATAAGAACACATAATCTCTCTCATCATATATATAACATTATGAATCACATATAAACCAAAGATATAAAACTTAAAAGCTACCAACCCTCTAGCACTGATTACCGTATTATATTAGCACCCTAGTAATACAAATTGAAGTTTAGAAATACTTCTTTTAAAGTAACCTGAGTCTTTTAGAGAAATATGTAATTTTAATCTTATGCAAGGAATGGATGCTGTCAGCTTGGGGTATTTTGTTTTATCTGATAATGAGAAAGCTTCTAGACTACTTGCTTTTCTAAAGCTTGAGATGAGCCAAATACAATAAAGCAAAACAAGGCCCACTTCCCCAGATTTCTCTCCAAAATCATCAATGAATAAAAGACATGAACAACTAGTTTATAGGGAAAGAAATGCAAATCATTTTAAATGTATTCAGGATGTTTATCGTTCAGTGTTTAACCTTACCTAGTTGATGAGGCTACACAGAAACATAACTGCTCATATGTTACTAGTGGGAATATAAAATAGTAAGTTCCCTTAGAGATGAGGTTATCAATATCTTATGGGATTATTACAGGTATATTTTCCTTTTGGTTTGATAAAGGAGGGGAAAGAATACATATATTTGTTGTTTGATTATTTTATTTTATTTACTTGGGAGCAAGGGGGGAAGGGAGGGAAGGAGAGTTAGTCTATATGTCTGTGGGGTACACCATGGCCTTGTGCCACTGCAAATGAATTCCAGACACATGTGCCACTTTGTGTGTTTGGCTTTATGTGGATCTTGATTCTGGGGAGTCAAACCCAAGCCATCAGGTTTTGCAAGCTTAACTGCTGAGCCATCTCTCCAGCCCTGTTTGCTTATCTTAAAACTAGAAGAGAAGATCTCCAGAAGGGGAAGAGAGAGAAGCATAAGGATTCATTGTGCTGCTGGGCTCTGAGATACAGGGTTCATGTGCAAGGACCAGACAGAGGCCTCTTGGAATGAAGGGTGATCTCTCAACTGACAGCCAATAAGAATATTTCTCAGTCTTTAACTGAAATGGACTGGATTTTACCAACAACTCAAATGATTTTGGAAGCCAACTCTTTCTCAAGGCTCCAATTAAGAATCCAGCTGAAACCTGGAACAGAAAAACTAGTAGAACCAAAATCCAGGCTTCTGATATAAATGTTGAGGTCCAAGTTGTGATAATTTGTTTTATCATTGATACTGTTTATAAATACCATCCCAATAAAATAGTTGATTCAGTTAAGTGTCTTCAGTGAATGATATAATTCTCTTACATGAAAGGTGAAATCATGAAAGACTAGAGGAAAATGGACTTTTACCTTTGGTGAGTGAATGAAGTATTTCCATACTAGTAAATCAAGTATTACTTCACAGATTTTCTGCAATTGTAAAGCGAGAAATATATGCCTTAAAATAGAGATCTGTTGACTTTACCGAAGTAAGCAAAATAATAGCACTAATAATAGAAATTGACATTGTGTGTTTTTATGTGCTGTCATTTGAAGCATACATTAACTATGAATGTAATTTAAATGTTGCCTTAATGAGACATTTGTTTACTTATTTGTTGTGCTGCTGATTGAATCTAGGGCCTTGCATGTGCTAGGTAAGCACACTTCTACCAAGCTACATTCCAGACCTAATGAGATCTTGAAGTGGATCTTACATTTTTCTTGAAATACAGGTGATAAATGAAGTGTTGCATAATATCACAAGGAGGTGTATGCTATCTGTTTAGGATTCTGGTCAATTAGCTTAGAAGCTATTTTTAAATGGTTCTTTAAAGAGAGAGAGAACAGCATAAAAATAAAAGAGGACTATATAGGTGTGGACCTGTAATCTCAGCACTTGTGAACTCTAGGCCAGTTTGGGTAAAGTACTGACATCCTTCCCTGTTTTTTTTTTTTTTTTAAAGACCTATGTGCCAAAAGACAAAATGTTAACAGTTGTTCAGTGTGGGAAGTCTAAAGTTGTATGTTCAACTATCTTTCAATTTTTCTGCATTTTTCTGGAGATGTTCAAAATTAAATATTAAGGAAAAAGAATGATATTGGAACCTTGAAGCAGGCTCTTGAATGTGAGTGGGGCTAGCTTATTTGTAGTGTTCTTAGATAGTGCTGTTTTATTTTGGATTCCTCCAAAATTAATATTTGAAATATAGTTATCCCTTAGCATCCCAGTGGTTATTGCAAATGCTCCAGTCCTCTATGTTAAGAGTTGTAGTGCTTGCATAAAATGGTCCTCCCCTGTACTTTAAGTCATCTAGATGTTACATGTAATTTCTAATACAATGTAATTGCTATATAAAAGTGGTTGTACTGCATTGTTCTGGGAATGATGACAAAAATATCTGTGGATAGTGCTGGTGCAATTTTAACAAAGATTCTTTTTAAAGTTTGTTTTTTCAACTCACAGTAGTTAAATCCAAAAAATGTGGAGCCCACAGATACAGAGGGCCAGCTATAGTTTTCCCTGGGATGACAACGTTTACTTGAGCATTTTCCTATCTTAGAACTACTTCAACCTGTGGGGAATGAGTGTGAGGTGAAGTAGGGAAGAACTAGCATTGCCCCCAATCCTGTAGAAAGCAGAGTAATGTCATTTTGGGGACATTCTTTGTTCCCCAGTGTGGCACAAACTTTTGAAGTATAAACTAGTCAGTCTTCCTTGCCTTTATTTTCTTTCATTTTTGTAAGAGATATTTCAGTTGCATATTATAGATCTCAGTTTTCTATTATCAGTTGGTATTGATAAATATGTGTCCATTTTATGTGTTATTTCTTTGCCCACTGTTGAACAATATCTAACAGAAAATGCATTTAAAAAAATAATCTGAACAAATACAACTTGGCATTCCATAATAGTATGGTATTGTTGTGCTCCAGTTCTTTGTGTTTGTATGTGCACAGGGGAGCTTGACAGCTGTACAGAGCCCTTACCCCAGAGAATCTGCCTCATACCTGTTTATAGTCAGTCTCTTCCTGGGATAAACAGTGCTTTGTTGTTTTATTCCCACAGGAGTACAAGAGGAACATACTGGTTCCCATACAGTTTATAAGCCTGAGTGACTACCTGAAGAGAGCCTACTAGTATTTACTAGTCAGTCTCTTTTGGTTCTGGAAGGGAATTCTTTCAATGTTCCGCTTTTACAAGTCCTTTCAGTTCCCATAAAGCCACCTCAATACTGACGGACAACACTCATGGGCCTTTGCATTTCCTCTTGACCTCATTTGTTTAGTTTTCAGTTGTCTGTATGCCTACCATCTGTACACTCTTCTGTCCCACCCAGCAGTCAGAAGACATACAAACCATAGGGTTCCCAGGGTTTAATTCTGTCACTGTAGGGATGGATGACAGCATGTGTTTAGCTTAGTGAGATCATTTACCTTTTCAAGGCTGTTTTTCATCAACTGGTCATACATAGTATGATGGTTTCCTAAGCAGTAAACTATGTACCTGCCATCTGTAAACAGGGCATTTTGCCCCTTTTATGGTGTTGGAGTTAGAGTGCAGGACTTACATATTCTTGGCAGGCACTGTCCTATGCTGTGCTGCTCCCAAACTCACACCATTCCACTTCATATTGAAATGAGTCTCAGTACTGACTTTTTTAAAATTAGAATTCACTGATATAACTGAAACCATATTACAGGTATACTGTAGTTCAAGATTTTCTTATAAAAGCAAGATTTTTGTTGTTTGAGATAGCTTTTTGTGTATCTCCATCTCATCTCACTGTGTAGTTGAAGATGACCTTGAAAGTCTGATCTTCCTGTCTTCACCTTCCCAGTGCTGGGATTAGAGGCAAGTACCACTATGCCTGGTGTTGCAGTCAGTATTCTAGTTGCTGCGCGCAGAAAGAACTCAAACAAAAGAGGCTTGTGGAGGAATGGGTTTATTAGGCTTTTGGACTTGAGGGGAGACTCCATCATGGCAGGGAAAACGATGGCATGAGCAGAGGGGTGGACATCACCTCCGCCATAGCACTGCAAACAGCAGCAGGAAGGTGTGCCAAACACTGGCAAGGGGAAGCTGGCTTATAACACTCACAAGCCCACCCCCAACAACACAGCTCTAGCAAGGTTGTAAAACCCAAACTGCCATCAGCTGAGGATTGATCACTAACACATTGATTTGTTTGTGGGGGACACCTGGATCAAACTATGACACCTGGTTTTACATGGTGTGAGAGATCAAACCCAGGGCCTTGTGCATGCTAGATAAATACTCTAATAACTGAATTATATCTGCAACCACATAACCAATTTTTTATATTCATAACCAATAACAAACTATGCTCTTTCAATAAATGTGTACTATACTATGCCCTCTGGCCATTTTTTTTTTTGTTCAAATGCCTGATCACTGCCTGGAAGCACTCATGAGCTTTTGTTAAGTTCTAGTATGCATGAATTGAAGTTGTGGGTGCTTCCAAAATTAGGTCTTAAGTGTGGATCATAGGAACCTGCAAGTATTGATGGCCATTTGCAATCCAGAAACAGCCTACTTACTATTATGGCTTTCTTTCATATAGCTTTATAAATTGATGTTAGGAGTATTTCCCAATGAATATGTGCCCTCTATAATGATAACAACTAGCCACATGTTGTGTTTCAAGTTTGGTTTATAGAGTGGCAAAGATGGCCTTTGATACTTAGCTGTGGTGGTATAACCAGTGGTTTCTGCCCCAGATACAAGCTACTGGGATTGATTATAGATAGGTATCATCACTGCATGTACACCAATCTTGGATTATTTTTCAGTTTCTGACAAAATATCTAGTATGTGTCATACCGGAGTTCATCACCAAGTTGGGATCCCTCAATGAAATTATGACAGTAAGCTAGTGAACTCAGGTAATCCTGTGCCAACAACAGCAAACATAAATTGCGATCTGTCCCATGTGAGGGCAGATGGTGGTTGATTCCTTTCTGATACATATCAAGGAAAAGTTACAGTTCCTTGTCTTAATCATGCAGTATTTTTTTTTTTTCGAGGTAGGATCTCTATCTAGCCTAGGCTGACCCAGAATTCACTATGTAGTCTTAGGGTGGTCTCCATCCTCCTACCTCTGCCTCCCAAGGTGCTGGGCTAAAGGCGTGCACCATTACACCCGGCCATGCAGTAAATTTCAAATACTGATTTTCCTGTAAGAAAATCAAAAATAAAAAGAAAAAAAGCATTTATAAAATTATTTACCAAGTATTGGTCATTTTTAGATTGTCATCTTTGTACAGCTGATATTGTTTGTGGATGGCCAGGATTGTAGGTTGGACACCACTTTGTGGAGGCCTCATGAAATTACTGTATGTTTTCATGAGTCATGTACTTCTTTCACAGTCTACAAAGGAAAATTCTATACTGTATTTTCTGTTTGAGTAATCTCTTGTTTTTTAATCTATCAGGTATTTGAGTATCATTTCAAAGTAATAACCTGAATGTCTGTGGCAAATCTCTAGGGTCTTACCTAGCATACACAGTTAATACTGACCAAAGGCAGAGTTTGGGTTCTGATTTATAAAACTAGGTTTTAGAAACACTAAAATAATATACTTGTAATAAATGAAGTCCAGGAGACACAGTCTTTCACTTAACATCTCTTCATGAAATCTAATTCTCATCCAAACTCTCATCTTGATCCCATCAGCCATAGCATTCCAATCTAAGTCTCATGAAAAGGTTTTGGAAATACTGCCAATTGCACTCCTGTATTATCATAGAAAGCTTTCTTTTCCAACTGCAGGCTATTTTACCCATACAGGTAAATATTCTAGGTGTCATGAAGTCATTTCAGCCTGGCTTGCATATTGGAGATAATAGCTGTTGGGATATCCCTTGAGGGGTAAGATATTTCCCCTTATCAGGACAAAACCAAAATACTCTATGTTAAGACTTCAAGTTTATCAGATAGGCTACTGCATGCTCAGATAAGTTACAGTAATTTGTGGTTCCTGAATTAACGCAAAATGTATGCTGTCATTTTTTGACATTCCAACAGAAGGGTACAACTGCCAAATTAGCCACTTGTCTAATGAGTTTTCATAAAGGTTCTTCAGGAAACAAGTGATATAAGTCTACAAACCTTACCTACTGGGTGTAAAATAGCCTCCATAGGCTCATGTGTTTGAGTAGCTGTCCCCAGCTGCTCGCACTGTTTTGGGAGTTTTCACATACTTTAGGAGGTGAGGTCTAGCTGAGAGAGTGTATAGTCCACAAGGGTTATACTGCTTTGCTGGAGATTTCTGTTTCCTGGTCCTCAGAGATGCGAGGAAGGCTCCCGATAATATAGGAGATGGTGCTTTCTTCCTTTATGCTTTCCCTGCCATGATGCATGAGACAGTAAACCTCTATTCCTTAAGGTGCTTTGTGGTATTTGGTCTCAGTGATGAGAAAAGTAACTAATGCATCCTGGTTTCAGCATTTTTTGCTTTATTCTTCATGTGTCTGCACTGCCTTCTTGGTGACTATAGTGATGCAAGATTTGGGGACTTGGGAAGGGAGTCTCCCAGATTTGTGAACCCCATTTTTTGGGTCTTTATCCTATTTTTAATGGAGTTGATAAAAATGGACTTGAGAAAGATAAATTAAAAATTATCAGGGAAAAATCATAATTTGTGAGGTCTATTTAGGGGAAATTGGGATGTAGGAAAAGGCTGGAGCAGTTTCACATGCACATGGAAGATAGGATCTAGAAGCCCATGCAAAAAGATTTATAGGAAACAAATTTGTGCAGGGGGGAAACATAAAAACATCCCCCTTGAGCCTTTACATGGAAGAAAGTTCCGAGATGAAGTGGTGATGGCTTAAGGGAGAACAGCAGAGGGAAAGGACCAAAGCAGAGACCTGGAAGTTCAGATGAGACATGAGTAGTAAAGAGAGTCAAGGGGTGTTATTACACCCGTGGTACAGTGAGTTTAGAGAAATTACCCACCTTTGGAAGGTCAAGAGTTTAGAGGAAATTCCTAAGTGATAGACCCAGAGTTTAGAGGAAGTACACAGTGATAGACTCAGCTCAAAGACGAATCATACATGTAAAGAAAGCTAGAAGTTACTCTGAAACATGATCTAGATGGAAGGCAAACAGGGAAATGCCCAGGCTGAGAGGGAGCCCTCTCTCCATCTTAGCAAATTGGCTGAGATGAGAGGCAGACTTACTTGTGTCCGGATAGACAAGATCACAAGGCAGGAGAGTGGAGATATGCACTGTTAAAACTTACAGCCAATTAAAAATGGATTTTGGGGTTTGAGAGATGACTTACCAGTTAAGGCACTTGCTTGCAAAGCCTAATGACTCAGGTTCAATTTCCCAGTGCCCATGTAAAACCAGATGCCCCAAGTAGCACATGTGTCTGGAGTTCATTTACACTGGCTGGAGTCTGGTGTGTCCATTCTCTTTGTCTCTCTTCTCTCTTTCTCCCTCTCTGCTTGCAAATAAATAAATATATATATTTAAAAACGTAAATTTTGTGGTCAGACTCAGGTATTTAAAGGGAAGACCAGATTGGTTTGCTGATTCAGGGGTCTGACTCAGGAGGGGCAAAGATCTGATTGGTTCCTGGACTGAGGAGGTTGATCCGGAGGGGATGAGCTGGGTGTGTCACTGACAACAAACTTGAATAAGACAGGATCAGATGCAAGTTTCAGTTTTGTTAGGATGGACAGAATGACATCTCCTTGGTCCCTCTTGGGCTTCTGTTCCTGTCTGCCTATTAAACAACAGCAACAACAGCAACAACAACACAACCTTATTTGTGTTTCTCCTTGAACAGGTCATACAGGTACAGTTCCCCCCTTGGGAGCAACTCAATCTTATTCTTTGTTTACACTAGACCTTTACCTTCCTGAGAAAGGGAATCAGGTTGTGTTTCATCCTTTTTCATAAGCACAATTTCTCAATTGTGTGCACCCTAAGGTGCTTAAATGTTCATTGGGTGAACAGAGTTACTTTTACTATTACAGAGTGAGGTTTGACTGGTTGGCAATCGTGAACTTAAGCATTTAGTTTGGTTGTCATGTGACAGGCCTCTGTTCCGAACCTCTTCCAGGTTTCTGACTCTAAAGGATTGGGCCTTTCTTGTTTGTTTATCATCTCTTGTTTTCTTGCTGAGATTATGTCTTACTACCAAATTCTCTCCCTTGCATAGAATATGGCTCCAGGTATCTACTGTAAAGGAAAGAGGGAGAAAAGATGGTTAGAATAGTATTTGGACTTTTCCTTTCATAGGCTCTTTCAGAGTGAACAAAAGAATCCATACCACCCATTCAGGAACCAGAATGTTCATTTTCTATTCGATTAAGTTGGGTGTGTGCTCACCAGGTCAGTTAATAATAAACATTTCTCCTGCCTTCTCTATAAAAATAGTTAAGTCTTTTTGAAATTCTTTTATCCCCATTCCTTTTAATTAATCTTTAATAATTCTCTTTTACAATTATTTCTTAAAGTACCCATTTGAAAACTATTAAGCTGTATTTATGATGAAACCATGAGAACTGTTAGAGCTAAAAAATCCCTATTTTTTATATGGATAACATGAGTAGAGATAAAGAACTCTTAACTTTTGTTAAGAGCAACAAGAATCACATTTAGCAGTTAAAAATACTAATGCTTTCTGTTATACTATATAGAAAGACTAAAACTGTTTTTGACTTGTAAAATACATAATGATAGAGGAGTATGTGGGTTTTCACGATGAGTTTGGTTAGAAAAGCAAATGAGATAAACAAAATGATAGCTAATGTAAAAAGAAAGAACACTTAGTAAGTAAGGCCCAATGGAAAATAATTATGTTTTCAATAGCCAGTGAGAGTTACATAGAAATCATTTGATTAAAAATAAGTAGACAGTTTATACTGAGACTGGGCTTTCAGAGTGATTGTGAGTCTTCCAATGAAAGGTTTCTTAGGACTTTTTTTTTTTTTTTTTGATTAGGACTTTTTGCAATCTTTTTTACAAGCTTAAGGAACTGTTTTCAACAAAAAGGAGCATTTAAGTGTTTAATAATTAGATAAAATTTCTAAGAGATTTGAGTAGGTGGTAGATGGTGATCTTGGTTAGGTTTTAGTCCTGATAACAGGTAGTTGTCACTTCTCAGCAACTATTTTTTCAGAATGAAGTCATTGTCTCTTGTGAGTTGCCCATATGGGTAATGCACAATGCAACAGACTGCAGACAGACGGCCTCAACCTGGTAAAGTGGGTGTCCACTCCTCCACACACACAGATTTAAGATAATGTGTTGAGAATTTTCTTAAGAATATAACTTGGCTCAGTATGCATACATTTTGGGAAAAATTTAAAAGCAAAAAATCAATGTATTGTATATTGCCCAAATGTATTATATTTTGCTTTCCTAAAAAAGTGTTTTCCCCTTATTATTAAAATTTAGCTCTGTATCAGTTGTGCATACAAAATGTCTATTTATAGATCTTGAGGACCTAGCTCTCTTATAAGTGGGTAATTATATTAAATGTGAACTGCGACTCAACATCCATCTTTTGAGCATTCCGACTATACCTTGTAGGCTGTTCCATCTGAATCTGTATGTGTAAAGTATTGCAAGCGAGAATAAGGAATAATTATGTTGTAAAGATTTGTGACTATTGATATATATATATATATATATATATATATATATATATATATTTTTTTTTTTTTCAAAATGTACTTTGTTGTGGTCAGCTTTCTAGTTGCTGCGCAGAAAGAACCCAAGAAAAAGTAGCTTGTGGAGGAATGGGTTTATTATGCTTACGGACTTGAGGGGAGACTCCATCCTGGCAGAGAAAATGATGACATGAGCAGAGGGGTGGACATCACCTCTGCCACAGCACTGGAAACAGCTGCAGGAAGGTGTACCAAACACTGGCAAGGGAAAGCTGGCTTATAACCCCAAAAGCCCGCCCCCAATAACACAGCTCTAGCGAGGTTATAATTCCCTAACTGCCATCAGCTGAGGATCGATCATTGAGAACACATTCATTTGTTTGTGGGGGACACCATGACAGTCCGCCCCTGGCCCCCACAACCTAATAATCATACATGATGTACATACAATGTGTTCAGCTCAACTCTTAAGTCCCCACAGCTTTCAATTGAGCCATAATACCAAAAGTAAACCTGTAATGGCACAGAACATTCACACTGCAAATCATGAGGCATAGCAAAAACAGATTGAACCAATACAAGATTTAAAACAAGCAGGGCACCATCAACCTCTAACTCCAAGCTCAATGATTCTAACTAATAACAAGTCTCTTTGAGATCCGATTCCGCCCCTCCAGCTCGGCTACTCACAGTCCGGGAAAATTTCATCCAGTGCTGGCAGCTCGCCTTGGCACCCATCCATAGTCCTGGAACTCTTTGGGTCTCCATTGCAACCCACAGTTCATCCTTATGGCTCCATCAGGCTCCATGCAGGCAACCTAGGACACCTCTTCACACGCCAATGGCCATTTTTCAAAAACAAAACTGTTGCAAATCCAATGACCCTCTCTTCTTGCATTTGTTCTACTCCACAGAACCAGGTGGGCTACCAATTTGTTAATCCAGTGGGGAACAGACCATTCATGCCCCTTACTTCAAAGAGTCTGCATTCTTCTTGTTGTTCCAATGCAGACCAGCTGGCCCAATCTCAATGTTGTAATCTCTCAAACAATTGCAGGTGAATGGACAGCAGTTTTGGCCCAAAGATCTTTCTTTCTGTGCCATCTCCATCTGCTCACACCAGTCCATCTTTACGTAAAACAACCCTGCACAGGTTCTCTGGACCCAGGCAGGCAGAATGCAGCAAGCCTCTCATGCAAACTGCTTCTGGCACAGTCCTGGCCAAGTTCTTTCTCACCCTCGTAAGCCAAACCTCACAGTCCATACTCACAGCACTGCAAGGTGTCTCTCAGGACAAGGTTTCCAATCTGTCCACATTTCTCCTGCAGATCACTTCCAAGAGACCCAAAGCCACAGAATCAGGGTTCTAGCAGCAACAGATGACCCCACATCCTGGTACCAAAACTGTTGTGGTCAGCTTTCTAGTTGCTGCACAGAAAGAACCCAAGCAAAAGTGGCTTGTGGAGGAATGGGTTTATTAGGCTTACAGACTCAAGGGGAGACTCCATCCTGGCAGGGAAAAGATGGCATGAGCAGAGGGGTGGACATCACCTCTGCCACAGCACTGGAAATAGTGGCAGGAAGGTGTGCCAAACACTGGCAAGGGGAAGCTGGTTTATAATCCCAAAAGCCCGCCCCCAATAACACAGCTCTAGTGAGGTTATAATTCCCTAACAGCCATCAGCTGAGGATCGATCATTGAAAACACATTCATTTGTTTGTGAGGGACACCTGGATCAAACCATGACATATTTATTTTTATTTTGGTTTTTATTAACATATATATGTATATATATATTATTGTCCATAATGAGTTACATTATTTAATTGGCAAACAATGAATTGTTATCCCCAGATCCCCAATGTCCCTCTTCCCCATCCCCAATCAGCTGGATATCCGTCTCCGTGGGCAATTTGGATCAGTCCTTCGGGCAGGGGACCATGGACAGGCTAGGAGTCAGCTGGCCCTAGTTACTGAGGGGTCCATGTCTCTGGATAGTCTCCCCCACCAAGACTCTCACAATCTTTCCGCCCCCTCTTCTGCTCAGTTCCCTGAGTCGTGGTGAGTGAGTATTAAGGCTGCTTTATTGTTCAGAATTTAGGGGTCTCTGTACTTCTGCTTTAGGTTGTGTTAAAAATCATTTTTGTCTGTCTCACTGGCTTATCCTGTGTTGACTGATTGGATGTGGCTATTGGTCACTTGCTCATCCCATCATTCTCTGCAGGGTTCCATATGGATCCTCCACAGTATGTGTGGGGTGGCTCATCTCTTGCCCAGATGTCAGCTATTGACCTGCGGTTCGTTGGTAGTGTTGGATGAGCCACAGCTCTCTTGCTGCATTCTGAAAGATACAAACAGAATCTCCATAGGAGAATGAGGTCAGTATAGGTTAACAGAGATACACATTTCTGATTTAGCTAGATTCTGTTTTTAGTAGCCTCTCTGTCACATAGTTCATCTCTCCTTGGGGGCCCAAGAGTCCAGCTCCCATTGCATGTCGCCCTAAGTCCTCAGTTCTAGTTAAGGGCTCCCCTTCACTGAGTGGATTATTTGGCCAAATTTAAAAGCTGTTGATTGCCTCCCCCAGGCTTTGGCTCCTCCATTGCACAAGTGCTCCTTTCTTGGTTCGCTGTTCTCTCCCAGTAGGAAGTGTGGTCAGCCTACTCATGGCAGCAGACTGTGTTTCTTGTGATCTCTGTTTACTCCAGCTGTCGTTGACCAGCTTCCCCTAGCAGCTTATTCAGTGCCTTCCAGCACTGCCCTAACTACCATCTGGGTGCTGGTTATCATTCTGTACCTCACAGGATCTCTCAATGCAGAGATGTTTTTCTGTAGTTTCTTCAGCAACAGGATCCTACTTCAGGCATGGGGTGGGCATTCAAGAGCTTTGACAGAATCCTGTCTTGTTTTTGGAACCTCATGGGTCACTTTGGTCAACAGCTCAGTGAGGGAACGGATGACTGGGACCAGGAATTGCCAGAGTGATTAGTTTTTCACAGGCTTAGACTCTCTCCCCTTTATTCACGGCCCCTCTTGCCAGACAACGCCTACTATTTGTTACAGTATGCTCGTGAGGATTTTAGCATTTTGAACCCATTTTGATTTAGCTTCATGCTTGTCATTCCCCTTCCCCCATTCCTTACCCCTCATTCATAACCTCTCACTTCTTTCTACTGGTCTGGGTACACTTTACCGTTATCCTGGTTAAGGACTGCATATGAGGGAGAATATGTGGTGTTTGGCTCTGTTCTTTTGAGAGATCGCTTAGGAGGATCTGCTCCAAGTCAGACTTTTTCTCTAAATTTTGATAAGTCATTTTTCTTTTCAACTGAAGAGAATTCCATCATGTAAATATAACATAGTTTTGTTATCCATTCCAACATGGAGGGGCATTTTGGTTGATTCCAATCCTTGGCCATTATGAATTGAGCTGCTGTAAACATAGTTGCAAAAATGTCTCTATCCTGAGACGTGACATCATG
>PVHP010008263.1:0-53874 GCA_004024765.1 Zapus hudsonius | reverse complement strand
TCACATGACTTCCTGAATCCTCTGAACCTCCTTTCTCTCCTCATTTAGGAGGAAATCTGTTACTCAACACTCAAGATTACTGTGGTTTGCTAACAGGTCAAATTCACAGCAAAACTTCACCATCACACTGTGATACCTCCTTAATTGACCTGTAAGGAGCAGGTCATGCAAAAACCAGAAAGTTTCCACAGAGCTAGACCTTAAACCTTTTACTCATGGCCTACCAGTTTTTGGTACCACACCTTACCTGAAAAAAGTTAAAATTAGACATAGTTGTACCCATTATCTGTGGAGGTATTCAACAAAGCCCCCTGTTGCCAGAAAACTAGCATAGTACTGAGCCATACGTATACTACACTTTTCCAAGTATGATAAATTTTATTTATAAATTAGGTACAAAAGGAATTAACATCAATCTACAATAATAAAATAGAATAATTATAACAATATGCAGTAATGAAAAATATAGGAATGTGGTCTCTGTCTTTTTCAAAAGTGAAGACAAATAATTTCAACCTTGAAAAGTGAAAGTGCATTTAAGAGGACTCTTGTATATCTAAATTTAAAAGCATGCATATAGGTAAAACAACAGTAATAGAACAAAATCCCCTTAAAAGAAACAGCAGGTGCAGAATGAAACATTCTAGAGCAATTCAAATTTGACAAATTATAAGGGGATGGGGTACTAGTAATATTTAATGAAAATAATTCCTTAAATTACCATGTGTCTATTTTCATTCATAAAATATAATGTTTCTCTCAGAGTTAGGCCTTCTTCTCTGGGAAAAGATTTGAATGTTGGCACAACATACTTTGATTTCTTTTAAGAATGACCCAAGGTGAATTCCTCTCCTCTCCTTCAATCCCAATTTTCAAAGGTCCATAGACCTGGTTGTCTGAGGAATTAGAAATTTTTGATTTTTGGTTTTATGACTTGCACAACTATGCAAATATCAACCCTACTGAACAACCTGATTGACAACAGGATCCAGCATCATTATGGCACTATTTTTCTGTGAGCTTTCCTGTTCCATTCTCAGAAATTTCTATTTATCATTGCATATCACATCCCTGTGGCCATTTGATTAGAATCCCAGCAGGAGACACTCACAACAGTATTATTCAAATAACAACATAAAGATAGTATTTACAGAGATGTGAGCATGGGAAACTACATGAAGGATGTGTTATACAGAGGTGGGTGACAGCAGGCTTCTTCTGGGTCTGAGGGAGCTGAGGCAGGAAGCAATTATAGTCAGCTTTCTTATTGTTTCACAGAAAAAACCAACCAAAGGCAGCTTGTGGAGGAAGGGTTTTATTTTGGCTTATGGACTCCAGGGGAAGCTCCATCATGGAAGGGAAAATGATGGCATAAGCAGAGGGGTGGACATCACCTCCTGGCCAGCATCAGGTGGACAACAGCAGTAGGAGACTGCAAAGGGAAGCTGACTATAACCCCCTCATAAGCCCTCCCCAACAACACAGCTCCAACAAGGTTCTAATTCCCAGACTACTATCTGCTGGGGATTTAACATTCAGAACACATTCATATATGGGGGACACATGGAACAAAGCATCACAATCCACCCCTGGCCCCCACAAACTAATAATCATACATGATATAAAATACAGTGCATTCAGCTCAACTCTTGGAAGTCCCCACAATTTTTCTTTTCGACTGAGTCATAATACCAAAAAACAAACAAACAAACAAATAAACAAAAAAACCCTAAATCCATAATGGCATGGAACATTCACATTGCAAAAGATAGGATTGGGCATAGCAAAAACAGATTGAAGCAGTACAAGATTTAAATCAATAAGGGCAAACATCAAACTCTCTAACTCCAAGTTCAATAATTCTCTCTGAAGTTCCAGTTCTGCCTCTCTAGCTCAGCTACTCACAGTCCAGGGAAACTTCATCTGGTGCTGCCAGCTCTCCTTGACATAGTTATTATTAGTCTCCATTTTCACTATCAAAATTCTATAGTGTAGATGATGAGGTTTGTTGCCTGCTTACTGATTTCAGTGACTTCATTATTATACTATATCATTTATAAAAAACACCTTCTTTTATGGCATTTTATTAGCTGTCTACTCTTTTCCAAATATGATTAATGAATTGCAACAGCTAAAATGCTTTATATTACCTGGTTGCTCACAGTAAGTTTAGTAAAGTATCTTGTCTTGTGAAACCATCAGGTGCAAAATGTAAAATGTTGACCACATTCTGTCTCACCACAGAACCTTCCCTTGGACCCTGTTGTAGTTAATTTCTTTTGTTGCTGCCCAGAAAAGAACCCAACAACAAGCAGCTTGTGGAGGAATGGGTTTATTTTGGCTTACAGACTTGAAGGGAGGCTCCATGATAGCAGGGAAAATGATGGCATGAGAAGAGGGGTGGACATCACCTGTGCCACGGCACTGCAAACAGGAGCAGGAAGTTGTGCCAAATACTAGCAAGGGGAAGCTGGCTATAACCCCCATAAAACTCCCCTAACAACACTGCTCTAACAAGGTTCTAATACCCAGACTGCCATCAGCTGGGGATCAGCATTCAGAACACATTTATTTCTGGGGGAAACCTGGATCAAACCATCACAGGAGCATTCTAGAAGGCAGAGGCAGCAAGGAAAGGGCTAGCCTCTGGAATCTAAGTAATCATAATCTTGCATGGAGGAAGCCAGTGTATAGTATAATCTGCCACCTGCTGTCAGCTGGTACCTACCAAGAAGCCAGGGAGCAAAGCAGTCCTGTCCTTCTGCAGCCATCTTTTTAGGGAGTTGCCAAGGAGCACAGAGCCAAGTGGAGAAGGTGGGATATGAAATAGAGAAGACAATGAAGTCGTAGTCTGTTTTCTGTTGCTAATGACCTAATACTACAGACTGTGTGAGTCATAAAGAAAAGAGGTTTCTATGATTCAGATGTGTTCCCTTATAGCTTATATGTTAAAAGCTTTGCTGCCAGCCTGAGGGACTGTAGGCAGGTGGTGGAACCTTTACAATAATGTATTATCACATTAATAATGAGAATAGTGGGAATAGTGAGATAAAGTTACATCACTGGGGGGGTGGCTTTGAAGAAAGGATATTGACACCTCAATTCCTCTCTGCTTTCTGGCTGCCATAAGGTAAGCATCTTCCTCTACCACAAGATCCCTCCATGATGTACTACTGCCTTGTTACAGGCCATAAGCAACAGGGCCAGCTGTCCATGGGCGTAGACTTAGAACAGTGAGAGGCAAAACAAACATTTCCTTCTCACAGACTTGTTATGCCAGGTATTTTGTCACTGTAATAGAAGGCCAACACAAAGGTTAATGTTAGCTCATAGTTCTGGCCTAGGAGTGAGGTGGGCATATCTGATAGTTGCCTATTTGCTGGCAATTTTGAGATAATTCAGAGGACACATGAGAAGAGCCATGGAGTTGAGAAACCTAGCCAAATTTATGCTTGTAGCTGACTCACATTTAACCTATTGACTCATCAATCCATTAATTGTATAAATAGATTAAACTCAGGCATGATGGTGTACACCTTTAATCCTTGCTCTTGGGAGGCCAAGGATAGCCTGTGCTACCCAGTAAGAGTCTATCTTTAATAAATCAATATGAGTTTTAGAGAGAACAAACCATATTTAAACCATTTCAAGTGGAAAATATCAAGAATATAGGTTATTTGTCAGAAGGTTATAAACCTGGCACAATATCTGAGCACTTTGAGAGAGACAAAGTGTGGCCCACAGTTCAGGTGAAATTTGACTTTAAGACAGTGGTTTCTGAACTCTTGTCACACTTGGTTTTTCCCCTCCCACAGTAACTGCTGAACAAGCCTGATGTTGGTTTTGAGACCTAGCAGTCCAGGTCACCATCTAGAGGAATGCTTAGCAACTCCTTGCTAAGGAAACAAGACTAATTCTTCGCTTGACCTTTCACTCTGGTTTGGCTGGCTCATTTCCAGCACTTTCCTTCTTCACTTAGTTGACAGCCCTGCCAGTCTTCCTTGCTTGGTATTTTTCATTTTGTCCTAAGAAAACTTATGGCAGAGTGTAACCAAGAAGATTGACAGAACCATTGGATCTTTCACCCTTTTCCTACTGTTTCTAGAATTTTTACCTTCTCCCTCAGATTCCAGTTTTGGGAGTATAGATTCAATGCAGTTATGTTCATAAGTCTTTACTTGAAAGAATTTGTATGTAGTTCCTGGTAAATTTCTTGATGTATGTCACAAACACCCACTTTAACAGCTATCGCTTTCTTGATTTAGTTATACACTCCTTTCTGAGCACTCAATGTTGGAAAAGGCAAAATATATTTAATAATATATAAAATATAAAAATATATTTAAAATATATTTATATAAAAAACAAGAGGGTTTTAAGATATACATCTCAAGTATTTTAATAATGAGCTTCTAGTTTTAAATAGATGGAAGGTCCATGGCAGAATTGGCAGATGGCTTTTTAACTGAGGCTAAGTGTAGTCATCCTTTCAGCTCTTTAAGGCTCAGGCCTAAACCCTCACGTGGGCATTAGGGAAAGTTACATATTTTATAAAGAACAGCAAAAGGATTTGGAAAGTATGTGTATCAACTGTGGGATATTTGCCTTCTGAGATGTGTTGAGGAGCTGCTTTCTGAAGCAAACAGGAAAAGATTAGTTTGTTCCAGAGTTCTTTTCAGATATGATCTGACCGTTCTTTTGCAAGAGATAAGAATGCCTTCTTTACCTGAGTAACAATATTGCTCTGCCAAAAACTATTTAATGTTAAAGAATTTATATAACCTTTGATGGCCTAAATGGGGTAATATTATTTCTCAACTTATAGGTTTGTTGTGAAATCAAATGAGGTGATGTAAAGTGCTTAGCAATACATGGTACAGATAAAGTCTTAGTAGACAAATTAACAGTGTCAATGATCCTTGGTTCAACTTCAATCACATATTTACATAAAGTCTCCAAAATAAAGAAAAAGAAATAATATATTTGAATAATAATGGCAAAAATTCCTTAAATCTGGTATAAACCAATCAAACCACAGATTCAAGGAATGGAAAAACTTCTATTCTGAGATATACAGAGACAACTACACCAAAGTCTACCATGATCATATTTCTCAAAACCAGACAGAGAAGACTGGTGAAAAGCAATCACAGGGAAAAGATCCCTTATACTATACCACACACACACACACACACACACACACACACACACACACACACACACACATACGTGCACACACACAAAGAGGATGAAGATACAGACTGGAAGAAGCATACTGGCATGAGGATAATGAAACATTTTCAAGTACAGAAATAGTATAAAACATCCACAAAAAAGAATTATTCAACCGGCTAAAATGTTTCAAGGACAAATATAAACACTTAATAGAAAAATGAAATGTGAAAGAATTTCTCACCACTAAATGAATTTGTACTACAAAGAAATGTAAAATTTGAAGGTGTCACAGGAAAGGAAAAACAAACAAAAAGATATAAGGTAGAAATTTAAATCTACACACACACACAAAATAATCCTATGGAAGATTAGGATTTTTTTTGTTCCTTAGTTTTAGTTTCTTAAAAGGTAATTTATCATGTAGGATAGAAAGGAGTTTATATTATATATAAAACAAATATGACAACAATATAAAGGTCAGGAGAGAAGTAATTAATGCATATTGTTTTAAGGTTCCTATATTATACACAAAGTGATCTAATATTACTTGAAGGTTGGCTGTAACAAGTTTAATAAAAGACACTGTTGCAGTCAGCTTCCTAGTTGCACAGAAAGAACCCAAACAAAAGTGGCTTGTGGAGGAAAGGGTTTATTTGGCTTACGGACTCGAGGGGAGACTCCATTCTGGCAGGGAAAATGATGGCATGAGCAGAGGGCTGGACATCACCTCTGCCACAGCACTGCAAACAGCGGCAGGAAGGTGTGCCAAACACTGGCAAGGGGAAGCTGGCTTATAACCCCCATAAGCCCACCCCAACAACACAGTTCTAGTGAGGTTCTAATTCCTGAATTGCCATCAGCTGAGGATCGATCTATCAGAACACATTCATTTGTTTGTGGGGGACACCCGGGTCAAACCATGACAGACACCCTAGAGGAAACACTAAAAAATAAAACACAAATTAGCTAATAAGTCTTTAAGGAAATAAAGTGGATAATTAAAGGTACTCAATTATCCCTAAGGTCTGGAATAAAGAGGAAGGAGAAGAAGCCACACATGAGTCAACTATGTAACAACCAGAAATCTAGACAATATAAACTCAGCTGTATCATCACAGAAGATGTTAAGGTCTAGGCATCTCAAGTAAAAGTCAGCTACTGGGGCTGGAAAGATGGCTCAACAGTTAAGGTGCTTGCCTGCAAAGGCTATCTACTGGGTTTGGGATAAAGCCAGATGCACAAAGTGGCACATGCCTCTAGAGCTGTCTTGCAGCGGCTAGAGGCCCTGACATGCTTATTCTCTCCATTCTCTCTACACATTTCTCTCTCTCTCTCTCTCTCTCTCTCTCTCTGTTTCTCACTACCAATGAATACAATTAATTTTTTTAAGTCAGCAATTATCACATTGGATTATGGAAGGCCAAACTCAGTATCTTTAACTGTGATCCACCTCTCTAGGCCTTCATGTCTTTTTTGTGACCCACTGAGTCTATTTCGGGTCGCTTGCGGGAGTGTGGTTGAGCATTATGTGGCTATAAAACTGAGGAAAATGTTTCCACTCTCCCAGAAATCATAAACTGCTAAGGTAGGAGTGGGGACCATGAGCTCCTCCACTATCCATGAGGAAATGCTGGTGGTGCCAGTCCTGTGCAGGTTACAAAAGTCAGTGATGATGAGTGTAACGGCCATGCCATGCCTAGGAAACAGCTTTTCCACATCACTTCTCCTCATCCTCTGACTCCTCCATTCTTTCAGCCCCTTCTTCCACAATGTTTCCTGAGCGCTGGATGGTGTGATAGATGTTGCTCATTTAGTGGTTAGCACTTAACAGTCATATATTCTCCGTACTTTGATGTGATTTGGTCTCCTATTCATTACTGCCTATTTTATAAAGAAGCTTCTTAGACCAAGGCTGCAAGAAGTACTTATTTTTTAAATATAAACATAAATATTTAGAAGGCAGTTTGACAACCTGTCCATTTAGCAAAACAACAGTACTAGATTCTCCCCTAGAAACTGTGACCTCCCATAGCCATGGATTTTGACCAGGTTTACAGAAGTAGGAATGGCTTCCTTCCTGTGGAGTAATTCCACTCAGAAAGTGGTTGGTTAACTCCATGATAGTTAAGTGACTGTTGAACCAATGAACACATCTTGCTTTGCAGGATGGAATTTTAATGGGTGAGACTATTGATGCTTTTACTCTGTTCAGCAGCCTGCATACCACCTTCCAACACTATAAAAGCTAGCCAACAGGAGGGAAGAAGCTTCCAGCTTGGTTTAGCTTGATTTCCCATTGCCCTGAAACTGAAGCATGTGGAATCTTCAGCAACAGGATCTTACCATCTAGTTCTGGTGGGCAATTAAGAGTTTTGGCAATATCTGTATTTTTTAGGAGCTTCAGTGGACTCCATGACCACCAACTCATTAGGAAGTATCCCACCCCTGGTACTGGTATTTCCTTTAATAACCTGTGGTTTCTGGGAGAAATGTTATCCACCTACTTCTATTCAAACTCCTTTACAAAGTTATATTTTAAATTAGTTTACAAAGAAGTAGATTTCTATATTTAATAGTAATTTAAAAAGCCACAATGGCTATATTAATATCAGACAAAGCTGGTATCAGAGAAAGAAATAAATAGGATCATTTCATAATAAGAAAGAGGTTGATCATAAGAAGAGGCCATAGTAATCATGAATACTTAAATATCTAATAACAGAAGAGAAATAGGAAAATCCACAATTATAGCTAGAGCTTTGTTCAATACTCTACTCTTTGAATTAATCAATATATAGAAAATAAAACACATCTACAGTTTAGCAGATTTCATTCCAGTATTGTAGAAATATTTTACTTTAAGGAAAATCAATGTAACTTACCACATTAAGTGGCTAAAGGAGAAAAACCATATTACAATCTCAACACATAAAACCAACACATTGAAGAAACATCCATATTTCTTAAAAACTTATGGTGAATTAAGAGCAGAAGGAAAGAAACCTTTTAGATATAATAAAACATGACTAAGAAATTCTCAAAGCCATCATAGTGGATGCTGGAAATCTAAGTGTTCTCCCTCTGAGATGTGTAGCTAAGGATATCTACTATTATCGCTTTGGAGGTTTTAGTCACTGTAATAAAGCACACACCCTACTGGTTTTCTCCCATATATTGATTTGGGAGAAAGGAAAGTGTATGTCTGCAGAAAGACTTGCATAATAATGTCCTGTGAGATTGATTTATAAGAGTTTAAAATCAGAGACATTAAAAATAAAAATAAACTTTTAAAAACTCATCAAAAGCTAAATGATATAGTAATTAAAAGAATGCACTATCCATCTCGATCACCTTCGAAGGATCAGGAAGAGGTGAGAGAAAGCAAATGTATAGCCAAAGCAAGGGAGAGTGCTTACAAACACAGTCTTCCAGTGGCCAACCAGTGAAAAACGATGACATCAGAACAAAGAGAAACTAGT
Organism: Zapus hudsonius; assembly: GCA_004024765.1. Lineage (NCBI taxonomy): Eukaryota > Metazoa > Chordata > Mammalia > Rodentia > Dipodidae > Zapus > Zapus hudsonius. The sequence continues at coordinate 45,220 of PVHP010008263.1, read as the reverse complement.
GGAAAGAAGAAGGGAGTCAGAAGAGGGGGATTCTGTTGACCAAAGTGACTCATGAGATTCCAAAAACAAGACAGAATTCTGTCAAAGCTCTTGAATGCCCTCCCCAGGCCTGAGGCAAAACCCTGTTGCTGAAGAAACCACAGAATGCCATCAATCAGCATCAAGAGACCCTTCAAGGTCTGGAATGGTATTCAGCCCCCAGAAGGCAGTTAGTGTAGTGCTGCAAGGCACTACACAAGCTGCCAGGGGAAGCTGATCAACGACAGCTGGAGTAAACAGAGACCACTGGCATGAAACACAGTGTGCGGCCATGAGTAGGCTGACCACACCTCCTACTGGGAGAGAATAGCCAACCAAGAAAGGAGCACTTATGCAATGGAGGAGTCTAGGCCTGGGGGAGATAATCAACAGCTTTTAAATTTGGCCAAATATTCCACTTAGTGAGGAAGAGCCCTTGACTGGAACTGGGGGTTCAGGGCAATATGTATTAAATCCCATACTCTTGGACTCCCAAAAAAAGATGCACTATGGAAGTGATTGATGGGGAGGCTATTAAAAATAGAATCTAGGTAATCCAGAATTGTGTATGTTTATTAACCTATACTGATCTCACTCTCCAATGGAGATTGTGTTTGTATTTTTCAGGATGCAGTGAGAGAGCTGTGGCCCATATAACCCTACCAACCAGCCGCAGGCAGATAGTGGAGATCCTGGCAAGAGATGAGCCACCACAATCATATCGTGGAGGATCCATATGGAACCCCACAGAGAATGATGGGATGAACAAGGGACCCACAGCCACAACCATATATATATGAAAAAAATAAAAGGATAAGCTAAACACATACTTTACACGAAATTGAAATATGAATTCACCTTAATTTTAGTAATATGCTTTTAATTTTTAGCATTTTAATTTTTTCAATTTTTTATTTTTATTTTCTGCTTAATGTTAGTAATACTGTTTAATATTTCTTTTTAAAATATCTTTATGATGAATAAGTTTACACATTGTATGAGCAAATCTTGTGAATATGTCCCCATTCTCCTCCTCTCTGTCCCCTACCCTCTGTGGTACTTCCTGCGTGTGCATTCTGGATCTGTCCATAGTATAGGGATTATGAACTGCACCAGAAGTAGCCAGCTTTTTCATTTTTTCCCCTACCCCCTTGTGTATTGTTGCTGAGGGGGTCAATGTCTCTGGATAGTCTCCCCCACATGACTCTTACATTCTATCTTCACCCTCTTCTGCTCAGTTCCCTGAGTCATAGTGGGTGAGTTTTGAGTCTGCTTTGTTGTTGAGATCGTAAGTATCTCTGGATCTTTGCTCTGGGTTGTGTTGGGTACCATTGGTGTCTGTCTCCTTTGACCTTTCATGGGTTATCAGACTTGCTGTTGTGATTGGTCTCCTGTTTGTCTTGTCACTTTCTCATAGGTATCATTTGGGCCCTGTGTGAAGGCTAGATGTAGTTTGTCTCCTGCCAGGATGCCAGCCTTCATCCAATGTCTTGTTGGTGGAACTGGGTTGTCCCCAGCTCTCTCACTACCTTCTTAAAAATACAATCAGAATCTCCATTGGAGAGTGAGATCAATATACGTTAAATGAGACAGCATAACTATTTTGGCTAACACCTTATGTGTGTAGCCTCTCTGTTGCTTTCTGGTAGTGGGAATTTCCCCTAGGAGCCCAAAATCTTGGTCCCCATAGGATTATGCCATGGTTCCCAGTTCCACTTAAGGGTTCCTTGTCAGTAAGCAGATCTCTTAGCCAATCATTAAGCCCTTGATCACCCTCCTCAGTTTAGTGCCACTACTGCACAGATGAGCATTTCTTGATTGATTTGCTGGTCTCTTCCATATAGCTGTGTGTTCAGCATTCTTGTGACAACTGTCTATATTAGTGGTCTCTGCTTTCTCCAAATATTATTGACTAATTTCCCCTGGCAGCTCATGCAACACCTTCCAATGCTACACATGCTACCATCTGGAAGCTGGTTACCATTCTGGATCTAGAAGGATCTCTTGGTGTTGTATGATGACACTTAGTGATTTCATCAGTAATAGGGTCTTACCTTAGGCTGAGGGCAGGGTCTGTCACATTTCTGGGACCTCACTGGTCTTTTTGATTCATAGTTCAGTGTGGGAAGGAACCAATAACTGGGACAGGGAGATGCAGGCCTGAGCAATTATTCTTGAGGTTAGGCTTCCTCCCATTCTGTTCATGGCCCCTCATACCAGGTGGTGCCCTCAACTTCCTCAGTAGTTACCATATGAAAGCTTGGGTTTTATGGTATCAGTTCATTATTAGTTTAGTTTACTATATGAGTACCCCATCCTACAATTCCCCCACCCTTCCATTCCCCACATCTTCCCATCACCCCCCCCAAATTCATTCCATTCCCTTTTACAAACTGACAGATTTTCCTAATGTTCTGGTTTAACATGGTTAGAAACCACATATGAGGGAAAATATGTGGCACTTGGCTTTCTGCTCTTGTGTGTGGTCACTAAGAATGATTTGCTCCAAGTCTGACCATTTTTCTCTAAGTTTCATTATGTCATTTTTCCTTTCAGCTGCATAGAATTCCATAGTGTATATGTACCACAACTTTGATATCCATTCGTCTGGTGATGGGTATTTGGGTTGATTCCAATTCCTCGCTATTATGAATTGAGCTGCTATAAACAAGGTTGAACAAATGTCTCTGTACTTGGTGAGGAAACCTGGGGTAGATGCCCAGTAGAGGGATAGCTGGTCTGCTGGTAACTCTATCCATCCTGTTCAGAAGTCTCCACACTGCTTTCCATAGTGGTTGTACAAGTTTGCATTCCCACTAGCAGTAAATGAGGGGTTTTTTTTATTCTTTTTTTTTATTGTTCATAATGAGTTACATTGTTTAGTGGGCGATCCATGAGTTGTTATCCCCAATTCCCCATTGCCCCCCTTCCCCATCCCCAGTCAGCTGGATATCCTCCTCCGTGGGCCGTCTGAATAGAAGTTAAGTAATCCAGATAGTTGTATATTTGTTAATGGATACTGACCTCATTCTCCGATGGAGATTGTGTTTGTATTTTTCAGGATACAGCAAGGGAGCTGTGGCCCATATAATCCCTACTAACTGACTGCAGGCAGAAAGATGAGATCCTGGCATGAGATGAACCACCACAGTCATACGAGGGTTTTGTTTTGATTTGCGTTTCTCTGATGATTAATGACATTGAACATTTTCTCAAATGGGAGTTGGCCATTTGTATTTCTTCCTCTGTGAATTCCTTGTTGAGTTCAGTTCCCCATTTTGTGAAAGGGCTGTTTGATAATTTTTGTATTTAATTTTTTGATTTCTTTGTACATTCTAGATATTAGACCTCAATCCGTATTGTAGCTGGCAAAGATTAACTCCCAGTTTGATAGTGGTCTATATGGTATGTTGGTCTGTACAGAAGCTTTTCAGCTTAATGAGATCCCATTGGTTAAGTGATTGCTGCACTTCCTGGACTATTGGAGGATTGTTCATGAAATTTTTCCCTATTCCTATCTCATAGAGAGTTCCCTCAATTTTTTCTTCCAGGGTTTTCAGAGTTTCAGGTCTTATGTTGAGGTCTTTTATTCATTTGGAGTTGATTTTTGTGCATGGTGAGAGGAGAGGGTCGAGTTTCATTTTCTAGCAAGTATTTATCCAATTTGTCCTGCACCATTTGTTAAAGATGCTATCTTTACGCCAGTTAACATTGTTGGCACCTTTGTCGAATATGAAGTAACTATAGTTGCTTGAACTTAAGGCAGGGTCTTCAATTCTGTTCCATTGGTCTATCTGTCTATTTTTGTGCCATGCTGTTTTTGTTAAGATGGCTTTTTAGTATATCTTTAGGTCCGGTATGGTTACACCACTTGATGTGCTTCTTTTACTAACGACAGCTTTGGATATCTGAGGCCTTTTGCCATTCCAAATAAATTTGGAGATTATATTTTCTATGTCTGTAAAGAATAAAGCTGGTATTTTTATTGGTATTGCATTGAATCTGTATATAGATTTTGGAAATATTGCCATTTTCATGATATTAATCATACATATCCAGGAACATGGGTGATCTTTCCATGTTTTCATGTCATCCTCAATTTCCTTCTTGAGCATTTTTATGTTTTCATTATTCAAGTCTTTCACCTCCTTGGTTAGTGTTATTCCAAGGTATTTGATTTTATTTGTGGCTATTGAAAATGGGACTGTTTCACTGATTGCTTTTTCTGTATGCATGTCAGTTGCATACAGGAAGGCTACTGATTTTTGTGTGTTAACTTTGTATCCTGCCACTTTGCTGAAGGAATTTATCAACTTCAGGAGTTCACTGATACTGTTCTTTGAGTCCATTATGTATAGCATCATATTATCTGTGAAAAGGGATAGTTTCACTTCTTCCTTCCCAATTTGTATCCCTTTTATGTCTTTCTCCTGTCTTATTGCATTGGCTAGAACTTCTAGGACTATGTTGAAGAGCAGTGGTGAGAATGGGCACCCCTGTCTTGTTTCTGAATTTAGAGGAAACTCCTTGAGTCTTCCCCATTGAGTATTATTTGGGCTTTAGGGGTTTTGTATATGGCCTTAATTATATTGAGGTATAGGGTCTCTATTCCAAGTCTTTCAAGCATTTTTATCATTAAGTGGTATTGGATCTTCTCAAAGGCTTTCTCTGCATCGATTGGGATGACCATGTGGTTTTTGTGGTTAAGTTTATTAATGTGGTAGATTATGTTGATTGACTTCCTTATATTGAACCAACCCTGCATCCCTGGGATGAAGCCAACCTGGTTATGGTGGATAATACTTTTAATATGTTGTTGAATTTGGTTTGCAAGGATTTTATTCAGAATTTTTGCATCTAAATTCATTAAGGAGATAGGTCTACAGTTTTCCTTTCTGGGTTTATCTTTGTCCTGTTTTGGGTATTAGAGTGATGCAAGCTTCATAGAAGGAGTTTGGAAGTATTCTTTGTTCTCTGATTACTCTAAATAACTTCAGAAAGAGTAGTTTGAGTTCTGTGATGAAGGTTTGGTAGGATTTGGCTAAGAATCCATCAGGACCTGAACTTTTCCTTCTGGGGAGGTTTTTGATTACTTTGCTGATTTTGATAGATGTAATAGGTTTATTTAGGAGATTTATTTGCTCTGAGTTTAGTTTTGGCAGGTGGTAGTTGTGTCAGAATTTGTCCATTTCTTCCAGATTTTCCAATTTTGTGGAATAGAGGATTTGGAAGCATGTCCTGATGATTCTTCCAATTTCATTGGTGTCCATTGTGAACTCTCCTTTTTCATTTCTGATTTTGTTGATTTGGGCCTTCTCTTTTTTTCCATTTTGTTAGATTGGCCAGGGGTTTGTCAATCTTATTTATTTTTTTCAAAGAACCAACTCTTTGATTCAGCAATTTCTTAGTTTCTAATTCATTGATCTCTGCTCTGATCTTAATTATTTCTTTTTGTCTTGAGCTCCTATGATTGGATTGTTTTAATTTTTCCAAGTCCTTTAGCTGGTTAGTTAGGTTATTAATTTAATATTTCTCTGTCTTTGTTATGGAGGCATTAAGTGCTATGAATTTTCCCCTTAGGACTGCCTTCACTGTGTCCCATCGATTCTGGTATGATGTATTTTCATTTTTGTTTAGTTCAAGAAAATTTTCAATTCCAATTTGATTTCTTGAATGACCCTTTCATTGTTTAATAGCATATTGTTCAATCTCCAACAGTTTTTGTCACATTGTTTACTTCCAGCTTCAATGCATTGTGGTCCTATATGATGCAGAGTGCTTGTCATAGTCAGCCACACACCGCTGGGATGAGTCTCCAAACCTGGCACAATTTTGGGGAGGAAAGAATTTATTGAACAGATTCAGGGGAAGTTAAGGAAAAAAGGCTGACCCCCTTTCACAGAAGCAAGCAGAGACAGAGAGGCAGCACCTCCAGAAGAAGCAAGCACACTCCAACTGATTAACAAGAGGAACTCCAGGCTTGAGCTCAGACTGCTTTTTTGCATATGTAAAGCTAGAATTCCAGACCCACCCCAGAAATACCTTAGGGCTGAACCCTACGATCTGGCCAAGGTGACACAGTTCCTCTAGCCAGAACTGGCTGGAGACAATTTACAATTTTAGTAAACCTTTAATTCTTTTGGGGGACATTATTCAAATTACCACAGTGCTATTTCAATCTTCTTGAACTTGTTGAGGCATGTTTTGTGGTCTATTTTGGAGAAGGTTCCCTGAACTTCTCAGAAGAATGTGCATTCTGTTCAGTTGGGATGGAATGTTCTGTATATGTCTGTTAGGTCCAGTTGGTCTATGGTGCTATTGAGCTCTATTATTCCCTGTTGACCTTCTGTTTGGATGATCTGTCTAAAGATGATAGTGGCATATTAAAGTCTCCAAATATGATGGACTTGGAGTTTATTTTTGTTTTATTTTCCATTAGTTTTTGCTTTATTAACTGTGGTGCATTTGTATTTGGTGCATACATGTTTATGATGATGATATTCTCTTCTTGAATTGTTCCCGTGATGAGTAAGTAAGAAGTGTCCTTGGTTGTCCTTTTAAATTAATTTTGGTTTGAAGTCTATTTTGTTAGATATTAGTGTAGCAATTCCTGCTTGTATTTTGTTTCCATTAGCTTAGGAGATCATCTTCCATCCTTTCACCATGAGGAGGTTCCTATCTTTAGAGGTGAGGTGGGTTTCTTGTAGGGAGCAGATGGAAGGATCCATTTTTCTGATCCATCCTGCTAGCCTGTGTCTTTTTTATAGGAGAGTTAAGACCATTGATATTCAAAGTTATAACTGCATCAATCCCTGCCATAGTGTAGGGTTTATGGGACTTGATGCCTCTCTTATTTTGTCTCCTCTAGGATTGATCATTGTGTCCAACTTCTGGATGGCTCTTGGGATTGGTTGCTTGGCTCTTCTGTGCAGAATATTTCATGGAGAATTCTCTATAGGTTTGGTTTAGTGTCCATATAATTGTAGAGCTTGCTTTTATCTTGAAATATTTTTCTTTCTCCATCTATTATAAGGGATACTTTCTTGGGGAACAATAGTTTGGGTTGAATGCCAAAGTGATTTATGTTTTGAAGTATGCCACTCCAAGCTCTTCTTGTTTTCTTGTTTCTGTGGAGCAGTCTGGCTCATGGTTTCTGTGGAGAAGTCTGGCATAACTCTAATGGTATTACTTTATATGTGTTTCATTGTTTTGCTCTTGCTGCTTTTAAAACCCTCTCCTTACTTTCAATGTTTAGGATTTTAACTACAATGTGTCTTGGGTAGTTTCTCCTTTTGTCCTGCCTGTTTTGTGTTCTGTGTGCTTTTTGTATCTGGATCAGATTCTCTTTTGTTAGATTGGGGAAATTTTTCTCAATAATTTTGTTGAATATGTTCTCTATGCCTTTGGCCTGGGTTTTTCCCCCTCTGTTATCCCTATGACCTAGAGGTTATGTCATTTAAGGGTGTCCCATAATTCCCTCATATTTTATTTGCAATCTTTTTTGAACTTAACCAAGTTTCTGTTATCCTGAACTCTTTTTTTTCTGCTTTGTCTTCCACATCTGAAGTTGTATCTTCCAGGTTATTTACTTGGCAGTGAGGGATTCTAGAGATGTTTTAAATATCTTGATTTGCTTTTGGTTTTCCAATAGAGCTTTTTGAATGGTCTCCATCTCTTTGTTGGGTTGCATTTTCATTTCAAAGGTTGTCATACTTAATGCTTCCCTGTACTCATTCTTGTATTTGATTATGTCTTTGATTTGCTTATCCAGCTGATTCTTGATTGCTGGTTTGCTTTTAGCTCATTTACTGTTCTACCAAAATCCATCTGTTTTTTTCTCCATTGTATTCTGCCTGGTGGCAAATCGTGTGAGGTGATTCTGCACATTTTCACTTACATTGTCAATTTTCACTTCCATTTCCATTAATAATCTGGATATAGAGTCCATGCAGAGATGCCCTGACATGTCATCTCCTCCTGGACTTGCATCTGTGCTGTTTGATATTTTCATTGTTGACTTGCATAGTGGGGCTAGGCAAAATTGGTGTGGGCCTCTCCACCTGTGTGTTCTTCTTGTGTTGGCATCTGACCATGTTCAGGTGAGAGACAGCTTTTACCCAGGCCCTCAACAGAAGTGGGGACCTCGCAGGAGATTGCAGTAAGGACTGGTTAGGTTTTGACTTGTGCTCAGTTCCTCTGGTGTCAGGAATGTGGGGGGGTGTTTAAAACTTCAGCAGCAGTAGCAGGCTGGGGGCTGGATTTGATTACAATCCAGGGTCAGTGGGAAGGTTTATGGGGTCCACCAAGGTACAGCTCCCTCACCTGGCCTTGCCTAGGGGCGGGGGTCTGAATGCACAAGGGTGGGTGGGAGTTTTGACTCAGGTCCCAAACCTTGCCTCACCTGGGGTCAAGGGGTGAGTGGCCAGAGCTGCAGGTATTCAGGCTGGTGTGGAGCAAAGCAGCTGCTTGCTTATCTGACCTGAAACCTGGGATCAGTGGGAGCGGTCATGGGGCACACGGGATGGGGGGCAAGGCAAAGCTCCCTCACCTGGCCTTACCTAGGGTCTGGGGTCCAAACATGCTAGGGTAGGAGGTTGGCACAAGTCCCAAATCTGAATATTATTATAAACACTAAAAGTTTTATAAAACTTTTTCAGAAAATTCGGTTATTTTGATGGATTCAAATTGATGACAGATATGTAATGTATTCCTCTCTCAGAAAGATAAAGGATGAAACATCTTACTCTATGTACCAGACAGCAAGGTTTGAATAAGCCTACATATTCAAACTCAACTGCATTCAGCCTCAAATTATTTTATATCATACTGAGAAAAATACCCAAGACCCAAAGTTATTTTATGAGTCTCTGTGAGGCCCTCTGGGTCTTTCCACTTCCTTTATATAGCACTGTGCTCTTATTTCTGGACATTATACTTCCTCTTTTTCTGGAATGCTCTCCCACCACATATCTGTGAGGAAAGTGTCATTCATTTGTTGAGTGAATGAATAAATTGATTAGTGTGGTTTTTTTTTTATCAACTACCTTCTTTTATTTAATTTTTACTTGGTTATTTCAGATGGGGGACAGAGAGAGGGAGAGAGGTAAAGATAGAGGGAGAGAGATTGAGAATAAATGGGTTAGGGTTTTTTGCCATTGCAATGAAACTCCAGATGCATGTGCCACTCTGTGCATCTGGTTGCTGAGGAATCAAATTTATGTCATCAGACTTTGTAAGCAAGTGCCTTTAACTGCTGAGCCATTTCTCCAGTCTAAATATTTTCTTATTGTTACCATTAAATACCTGGCCAGAAGCAGTTTATTAAAGGAAAAAATGTTTAATTTGGCTTATAGTAGTTCCAAAGGTTATATAGTCTATCATAGAATGAAAAGCATGGCATGTAAAGAATGGTTGCATTATATTGTCACAGCAGCAGGGAAGAAGAAGAAGAAGAAGAAGAAGAAAGAATATGCAGGCTATAGCAAGTCAAGGTCCAACAACAGTGACACACTTTATCCAGAAAAGACACTTTTCCAAGAGGTTCTATAATCTTCCCAAATACCTGAGTATTCCAACACATGGGTCTATGAGGGATACTTTAAATTTTAAAAAACCACATTCTACTCCTGGCCACAATAGACTTTATGACCATCTCATGATGCAAAATGCATTCAGTCCTATCTAAAATTTCCCATAGTCTTTACCAGTCCCACACTGTTTCAGAGTCCAAATTCCTAAGTCTCATCTGAGACTCAAGGTAATCTCTGAGCTGTGAGCCATGTAATACCAAAATACAAGTTACATATTTCCAAAATATAATGACACAGAATAAGCATTTCCATTCCAAATGGGGTTAATGACAACATAATAAGAAAATATTGGACAAAAGAAAGACCAAAACCCAGCAGGACAAGCATCAAATCTTACAACTCTGTGTCTGGTATCTGGGGCATGCGATGAAATTCTCTGGGCTTCAATGGCATTGCTAGCTATGCCCCTCCAGCTGTGTAACCTGTCATGTGGGCCTATAACCTGCCATGTCACCAGATCTACCCTATATCTATAGCTTTTATTAGCAGATGTACAAATTATCCTGTCATTTCTAACATCCTAATGTCCCCGTTGCAACTTAGGGTTCATCTTCATAGCTTCACACAGTGGCCTTACAGGTCTTCCTAGCAGGGAATTTGACCCTGCCCCACATTGATTAGCCTCAGGAGCATTCTGGAGCCATAGTGACATGTTCCATGACTTCTTATTCTTCTAAAAGTAGTACCATGTGGGCAATGCTTTTCAATTCTGGTGTCAGACCACGATGAATCCTGTCTCCCATAGAAGACAGCTATAGCAGAACAGAGGTCTCTTTCAGTATTCTTTCTTTTGAACTTTTTTAAAAAAAGAATTTGCATTCGTACTAGTTTGAACCTTCAATTAGTTAGATATTGATTTTAAGATATCCTTTCTATTATCCAGTGCATAGAAGTTGGCTTATCTCTAAGGGTTTAACTTCTTTAACAATTATAACAATTTATAATTTATAATTTAACAATTATAGCCAAAGCTGCTGCAAGTTCCATACCAATGACTTTAAATTTGTTTACATTTCTTTCTTCATCAAACTTTTTATTTTCCATATATTCCTGATTTATATTTTGCTCTCTTTCACTGTAGATATAAATAAGAGCAACTAAGAGAAGCCACACTACTGACTCAATGTTTTTCTTCCTTGAAATTTTCTCCACCAAACACATTACCACTACTTGTAAATTGAACCTTGCTGAAGTTTTCAGGACATGGGAAGAATGAAGCCAATTTCTTTGCCATTTTATATAAACTGCTTGAAAACAAGTTCCTGATAGGATCTTTGTTCTCCTTTGAAACAATCCACATTACTCTCAGCCTTCTGGTCTTCCAACTCCCACAAGAATGTCTCATTAAGCACTGCTTCCAGTATTCTCATGCTTCTCTAGTCCAAAGTTTCAAATACTTTCATATTTCTTCTGCAAACATCTACCAAAAATTTGAGAACTATATGTTCAACTTTATTGCAAAAAATTTGCATCACATCAAGAAGGAAAGAAATTATATTAATTGGGACCATGCTATAACACCTTAAGTTTTCCCTCCCCCTCCACTTAGTGACACATTGTTGTGGAGTCTGTAACCTATGTGGCATCTGGACCCTGATGGGCTGGATTTGAGTTTCGAGGGCTCTCAAGTTAAAACCTCTTCCACGTGTTCTTTTCATACTAAAGGCTGGAGATATCTGTAAGTTCCCATTTTCTTTTGAATAAAATCTCCCACTATACCTTATCCTCTGGTGGTCAATAATTTTAATTCTTTAACTTTACAGACAAGAATTTGGGTATTCCTTAAGTTCTGAGGTGCATTGGGATTAGCTGGGTTCTCTTTAAATTCTAATCCCAATCTCCCCTGTTACAATTGTAGTAAAAGAGACCAATTGTTGTTAAGAACAATATGGAAAGAGGGACTTTTGGTTAAGGTGGCAAAAATGGAAGCCTCAACCAAGAACCTGGGGGGGGGGGAATGAGGCAAGATAACACAAAATATACTCTTCCTCCAAAAAGTCAAGGTGTAAAAAGAATTTATTAAGCCAGGTGATACTCCTGCAGAGAAGCAGGAGGGAGCTAGAGTCAGCCCAACAATCAACTAGAATCAGACTCCAGCTGTTGTCCACTGGGAAATGCTTTTCTTCTCTTTGCCATGCCTGAGACAGCAAGAACATTGAAAACCAATGGAAAGAGTTTTCCTCCCACCAGCTGAGCAGCTCCAGAATAACTCCAGACAGCCTTATGCAACCTTCCCTCCTCCATATGTGAGCACCTGATGCTCGATGAGAGATATAAGGCCTCCAAAGCATCCTGTTCACCTCTCCCACACAGAGCATACAGAGCAGCTGATTCTAAGGGCTGACCTACATAACCAACTAAGTCCATAGTGTACCCAAGAGGAAACCAACTCCACAACTCAACATAGGTATTGAGCAGTTTCATGTTGCTGGGATGAATATCCAAACCAGGCACAATTTATGGGAGGAAGGGATTTATTTCAATCTTACATATCCAGGGGGAAAGTTCTATTAATGTCAGAAGCTTCGTCCATATCTTCAAGCAGAGGGAAACAACTAAACAGCCCTTAAAAACCAAAAGCAACAAGCGCAAATAGCCAGGGACCTAGCCAAATAGGAAAGTTAGAAGTCAAATTAGACTCAGATCTGGCAATAAAAGCCCCAAAGTGCCAGGACAAACATACTTATGATTTCTGCTGGCATCCAAAGAAGAGAAAGAGAAAGAAGTCATGTCTTGAACTAGCAAGCAGAAATTGGGCAGGCTCGTGAGGTATTTGTGAGCAACCTCAGGGAGGGAGGACTTCTGTTGGTTTAAGAACATTATCTCATTAAAGGAGAGAACTATTCCTCCCACCTCTTTATCATGTCTGTGAGGAGTGGTCTCTTGACCAGGAGTTGTGGTTACCTCCATGTTCCTGGACAAACACCTGACCAAGAACAGCTTGTGGAAGGGGGAAGGAAAAAAAAAAAAGAAAGAAAAACTGGCTACCTTTGGTGCAGCTCATAACCCCCTAACCTATGGACAGATCCAGTATGCACACCGAGGAAAGACCCCAGTGGGTAGGGGACAGAGAGGAGGAAAACAGGGACACATTCACAACATGTGCACATACAATGTATATACTTATTCATAATAAAGATTTTTTTTAAAAAAAGAACAGCTTGTGGGAGGAAAGGGTTTATTTTGACTTCAGACTGGAGGGGAAACTCCATGATGGCAGGGAAAATGTGGCATGAACGGAGGCTGGACATCACCTCCTGGCCAACATCAGGTGGACAACGGCAGCAGGAGAGTTTGCCAAATACTGGCAAGGGGAAGCTGGCTATAATACTCATGAGCCTGCTCCCAATAACGCACTTCTCCTAAGAGGCTCCAGTTACTAAATTGTCACCATCTGGGAATCAAGCATTCATAATACATAAGTTTATGGAGGACACCTGAATCAACCCCCCACCGCGTGAGTGACTGACAGGTTCCCAGGACCAAAGGACTTTGCTCTGGTCTGGAGGAAGTGTCCCTTCCCTTTCTAATGTTACCAGGGAAACAGAAGGTGGGGTCCTTTCAATGGCCTCTATGTCTAGTGTTAGTCTACCTTCAGTATTCCCCCCTTCAGAGTTAAGACCCTCAAGCCAAGATATGGGTGGTGGCTCAATCTAGCTTCTTTAGGTGGAAGTCGAGCATGGGGGGTTCTGGGACTGAATGTTCTGTAATTTTTAACTAGCTTGTAGGGCACGCCAGCACCTATGTTCTTTTGGGCCATTGTCTTTAACAGACTACCTGTAAAAATAATTACCTTGCTCCTGTTCTTTCTTTAGAAAGGGTCCATCTCCCAGTGTTTCCAAAACATTCCACAAAGCCGAGGATTAAGTATTCAAGCACATGAATCTAAGAGGGCCATTTTACATTCGACCTCTCTGCATGTATGCTGTGTACATTTCAGGAAAAAAAAAAAGCTGAAATGCTAATATTCAAAGCATTAAAGCATTAGAGCCCTCTGCTGTCCTCTCTTAAGAAGATAATTTTGTAAGCTCAAAGCTCAGATCCTTAATGCCATTTGTTTTTGGATAAATACTTTTTTTTTTTTAAGAGCAGTTTAAGCTACACAGCAAGATTCAATGGAAGGTGCAGAGACTCCCTGGAATTCCCTGTCGCACCCCCATGCTCACCTTCTCTATCAGATCCCCACTCCAGGGGCCTGCACTAAAGAACCCACATGGACACATAACTGTGAGCTTCGGGGTCAAGATCGAGGCACCTAGAGACCATTTGTGTCATGAGTTTAAGACTTGATTTAAAAGTGTGAGGAAGAGGAGGCAGGAAGGAGAGAAAGAGGGAGGGAGAGAGAGGGAGGAAAAGAGAGGAGGGAGCAGCACCAGGGAAACAGCAAGAGGGAGGGGTGAGGAGAGAGAGAGAGAGAGAGAGAGAGAGAGAGAGAGAGAGAGAGAGAGAGAGAGAGAGAGAGAGAGACTTAAATCAGACTCAGGCTCTCAGGTGGGACTGGGGAGGCCCAGGTAAGTGGAAATATTTAAGGGCACCCAAGCAGCAGGGAAAGAAGGAGAATGGAGCAGCAGCGCCCTCTTCAGGTCATGTGAGATCACGTCTCTAGTTTCTCTGACTCTTAAGACTGCAGTGGCTTTGGAATCATTAAAAAAAATTTTGTTTTCTTTGTAGGTAGGGTCTCCAGTACTCTAGCTCAGTAGGCTAGTGTGCTTCCTGCGGAGCTCACACGACACACACGAAGGCTGGTGAGGACCCAGGTATCTTCACTGACAGCAGTGTCCAAGGTGACCTTAGGCAAATGCACCTCAGATTTGCAGTAGAAAATTCTCAAAAAGAAACAGAAGCCTTTGAAAGTTGAAGCAGTTATGATGGGACGTGTTTGAAGCCCAGACAACATAGGAGATACCTGGATACCAAGGGAGACTTACGCAGCATCACCCTCATTTCCTGTGAAGGACAGTCCTGGACTAAAAATGCATAATGGAAGACTGCACTGGGCTGACAGCCTGTCATCTAGCACCATCTCCTCTGCTCACTTCTCCAGATCCCTTAATCATCCACTCAGTCTCCTCTGATAATTAGTTTTCTGAACAGCATTGGAGCAGTCTCTAGAGTCCTGTGCTGCAGTGTTACACTCTCCCACTCCACGCATTGATTTTATGACACACATGACAAGTGTGAGATGGAGTGACAGCTGTCACTTCTATAAAGCTACCCCAAAGAGAAAAGAAAGCTTCTAGGTAAAGCACTGGGTTCACATTACAAAATAATCTGTGTGGTTGGATCCTCATGCTGTCTTCTCAGACATGTCAGCAAGGGCCGTGTGTCAAACGTGTTGCATTGTTGCAGGGTACCAACAATTGTCAGGGTGGCATGAGATGTTTCCTGCTCATCTCCTAATCATTAGACTGGAATCCTGCTTCCAGGGCATTGGAATGCTTTGCTCCAGGGGAGAAAATAAGGGACAGTTTTCTCCTCAAAATATTAGTTCCCATATCTCTTGAATCTAAAGAGGTTTTGTTTAACTCAATGTGTATTGTACTGTTTGACTCATGCTTGTTTTTGAGATAGGTTCTTGCTCTATAGCTTTGTACCTCAGACTGGCCTGGAATTTACTGTGTAGCCCAGGCTAACCTTGAGCTTGTGATCTTCCTGCTTTAAACTCTGAGGGCGAGGATTACATGTTTATGCCATCACACCAGGTACTCACCTGAAACTGACTGCCAATTAAAAAAAAAACCTTGGGATATTATTTTTAAAATCTAGGTTTCCTGTGTCATTGGAAATGCCTGACAATACTGAGCTGGTGTTTCCAAGGAAAACAACTGACCAAAGCTGAAGCAACACATATACCATCTCTAATATACCACCACACTATTATTCCTTACTTCATGTGCACTTACCCATGTGTGTGGGTGCGTGTGTAGGCCAGAGAACAATCTTGGGTATCATTCCACAGGCATCTGCCACCTTTTTGTGAAAAGATCCACCACTGGCTTGGAGTTGGCAGAGTAGGCTAGTGAGTTCCAGGGATCTGCCTTTCTCCACCTCCCCAGCACTGGGATGATACATTTACACCATGATGCCTGGCCGTTTCACCTGGGTTCTGGGTTGGAACTCCAGTCATCTTGCTTGCAAGCACTTTACCTATTGAGTGGTCTTCCCAGACCACATGGAACACAGGGCCAGCTGCCATTTACAACCCACCTCCAGATGTGTTTCTCTTCCATCTCCCACTGAAAAGGAAAAGAGTGCTTAGGGCTCTTCCAGGAATAAAATGTGAGTTTACAAAGGAACAGGAGGGGCTATGAAGACAGAGCTTCATGAGACTGGGAACCTGTGACCTGCTGAGGTCTCAAGGAAGAGAAGTCTCCCGAGGTTGATGTCCCAGAGCCTGGTTAGGACTGAACTTGAGAGATGGGCTGCAAGGGTTGCTGGCATTGCCTTGATGGGACAGAGCACACAGGTGACTGAATAGGAGATATTCAACCCCCACTGTCTGTATTTGCTTAACTGAACACCAGAGTTAGGGTTGATGGGGTCCTGGAAAAATAAGTTAGTGGATAGAGGTAGGACTGCATGCAGTTCCAATTATAAAAGTGAAGGAATGTTTTATATATCTATATATCCCAAATCCTTTAATTAATATGAAGTAGTCATAAGCTCCTTGTATTTTGAGAATATGTTTTATAAAACAGCCACACTATTTTTCCTTATTATCTGGATGCCAAGTTAATTCATTCATCCACTTCAACCATTCACTCATTAATTCATTCACTCATCAGATATTGGAGAATCTAATACTATGCTGAAGTTCTCCAGATCTTGCTAGAGTCCAGTGTGGAGACAAGGAAATGGGATAGGAAGGATACTACCTAGAGCAAGAAGTTTGGGGCTTTCATTATATTTCTGTCTTAACTGCTGAGCAGCCCTGGCCTTCACTTTCTTTGTGTGTAAAACAGGGTTAATGATTTATTCTTATTTTGTCCCAATGTATTTACTTATTTAAGATTTCATTTATAAAGAATTGAGTTAAATAAACAAAATGTTTTTTTTTTCAGCCTTAATTGGGAGACCATCAAGTCAGCATTTATTCCATCAAATCAGAAGGTTGTACTGTCTAAGTCTGTCATCTGCTGGGAAACCCACACACGAAGGAGGGGATTGGAGAAGAACATTGTGCAGCTGGGGTAATGGGTTTATTATATTTGTACACAAGTGAGCATTTAGTGATGCTTTTTCAGAACATCAGTAACAAAGCACAGCATCAACACAGAAAAGCTACAATACACCAATACTCCCAGGAAAACACAGACCCTGAAATGACACAGGCAGCACAGCCCTCTAGACCCTGAGGACAACCGTACAAGGCAAACATCATGTGACAATGAACACAAGCAATGAGGCAGCTGCTCACTGGGGACAGAGGAAGGCTGAGGAAGATCTGGGGTCAAGGCTGGGCAAGGGCATTAAAACCGCATAAATCCCCCATATCGTTTTTCCATCTCGGGAACTTCTTTGGAGTAATTTTCACCTTCTTCTTCAGAGGGCAGGGACTCGGCAAAGCGCTTCAGGAAGCCTCCGTATCTCTTCTGGTAGTCCATCCACCACTCTGGACGGCCCACCCTTCTCATGAAGCCCCCATATCGCTTCTGTAGCTCTTTGGCTTCATCATCGAGTTGGGGGCTTCTCTTGAGGCCTCTCATGAAGCCTCCATACCTCTTGCTCATGTCTGCATCATTGTCGGTGCCCTCCTGGTGGTGGCTCTCTCTCTCATGGTTGTCACCTGCTCCTAGCAGCTCTTTGAGTAGGTCGGAGGAGTTGGCCATGGCGTCCCCCTCCTCAGCATCCTTCTTCATGAAGCCTCCATACCTCTTGGCAAGGATCTCACTTCCATTTGCCTCTTCCTCTGCCTCAGCTGGATAAAGCTCGTCCATCTTCTTCATGAAGCCTCCATATCTTTTCATGAACCCTCCATATTTTTTGGCCAGCAAGTGGCTCTCGTCCTGCCTGCTGCTATCTCTGAGAACATTGATGCCCTCTTGAGGAAACTCGGGCTTGGACACCTGCAGGAGCTCCTTGCAGGTCTCCCACATTTTGAGAGAAGGCAGTTGTCCTTCGCATTCCAGCGTGCAAGCCTGGGAAAACAAGGGGTTAATGGTCATAGGAGGCATCTCTGACTTCCATAGTGGACGGCAGTACATCTTCTTTGGTACACAGACTCCCACAGAGCAAAGCCATCTCCACCCTCTTTGTGACAAGTTAGAAATCTTCCTATTGTGCCATTTGACATTTTAAGGGATCCTTTTCCAATTTTAACTTAAATCGTGGCTGTAGGAACCCAATTTCACTGGATAATTTTCCCCTGAAGATAAATTATTTTGTTTGAGATTTTATTATCCAAAAGGTAGAAGTTGCTGTTTAGCTAATAAGGGACATGTCCTCAAAATTTCTTTTATCTCCTTGTCTTAGGAACAAAATCAATATTAATAAGATTCATTCGCATTCTTGTGTTGACATTTTGCTACAACAGTATCCAATATTCCTGAAAACACTTTTGGCCTTCAAGAAGAACAATTTCAAAATAAGCTTAAAGAGAAAGACATCCAAAACAATAAATTTAAATATTACGACTTGTTTGCATCCTGATATATTGATTTGCTAAAGGTGGAGATGATTTGTTTCTCCTAATTCCCTGGTTGAGTAAAACAGGCTTAATGATCTTTAACCAAATGCTGGTAATTCGGTTAAAAATGAAATTATATGGATAAAAATGCACAAATTACTCATGTAGTTTTCTTAACATTTATAGGTATAGGTATAGGTATAGAGAAAAAGTCTGCAATACAAGTCATTTTCTTTGGTAAAGTAGGAATGATCACATGTACGGAATGATTTCCTTTGTGTTCTCCATTCAAGTCATCTTAAGATTCAGGCTATACATTCAAACTGGTCTCGTTCAGACTTCCTTATGTTCAATGGATTGTCTACAATAATTAGAACACCAATATTACAGCAACATTTACAAAACCCTATGATATTTCTTCACATTTCAGGACTTTTATAGCCCTCAAAAAATCTCCATGTAGAAGCTAGACTGCAGTCCCTGAATTGAGACAGAAAAGCCAGGTCCTTTCTTGACATTTAAAATATATACTGATACGTTAACATTGAGTGAACAAATAACATAGTATTATTCATGCAACAAAATGGGAAACAGTTCAATAGCTCTTAACAATTTTTAAAGCTTTGTCTATAAGAAAAGTATAGAATCTAAGAAGGATTTAATTAAGAGTTCCTATTTTCTTTATTGCTTATAGTATTTTAAGGACTCATTAATAGCTTAAGATGTTCAAATGTCAATATTTCCATTCAAAATTATCTTGTTTCCTCAAAGTAGGGTTGAGTATTTGTATACTCATGGGGCCTGTTTAAAGAAACAAACAGTGACAAATAATCTGAGTAACACAGTCATACTAATGCAATAATGTTAAAATGACAGCTCCTCTGGGCATTTTTGTACCTTTAGTGGTGCTTATCATACACTATGCTTTAAAACACATGAGATGGTACATTCAATCTGAACACCAGTCAAGGTGTGCTTTCTATCTCAGTATCAAGGACAAGTGTCTTATGTGGTAGAACTTGAAAAATATTTCCTTTCTTGATATAATTATATATCTTTGGCTAGATAACCTCATTTTGTCCATAAATTCTAGCTAAAATTCTAGAACTGCTATAATTTCAACAATATGGACATTAACTAAAACATTTTGTCATTGAGCAAATAAGCTTACATGTAAGCTCCAATACAAATCAGTTACTCCTTCAAAATGCCTTCCTGGAGGTTGAGAGGAGAGAAGTGAGTATTTTTTGGTGCTATCTCTGGTTCAGTTGCCATACAAAGGAGCTCGGCTTATGGTCCTCAACAATGGGAAAGCAAGATTAGCAGATTTTAGAGCTTGCTCAAGTGAACAGATTAAACGCATTTTTTGAACACTGTTGAATGTCAGCTGTATTAAATCATATAATTTTGGTAAATCTGTTCTTACTTTGAGGTCAGATCACAAAATCATTACGCAGATGACCCAGAGTGCTAGGCTACTAGGCTGAGCTTGATGCTTGTCAAGCAGCTCAAAATACACATGCAGGGGGTTATGGAGTCAGAAACTGGTCTTTGGGGTATGGCCACACCACTCTGAATGTGTCCAATCCATTGCGGCTGACCTTAGAAGCTAAGCAAGGTTGGCCCTGGCTAGTACTTGGATGGGAGAAAGGGATCTTCTATTGCTATGTTTTTGCTTTTCATTTTCTCTCCTGTATATAAAATTCTTTACGGTTTATTCTTGCTTTCATTCACCCCTCAACCCCTTTTTAAGGCAAAGCTCACGACTCCAGGAGAAAGAAAATAGGTGGGTGAAAGGACTGTTATTCCTCTTTCTCACACACAGCACCACACACCTTTCTAAAGCTCCGTTAGAACTTGTCACTTGAAACATCAGGAAGCTCAAAAATTCAAATGAAGCAAACATTTAACTTTAAATATAGATCTTGGACTTCTGGAATTCCTTCCTTAGTTTTCTTCTCCATTTCAAGTATCTCAATAACAACTATCTTCAAATGCTTCAGTCAAACCTTAAATCAGCTTGGATTAATGCATTGCTCTCCACTTAGCTTTCAACAAATTTCAAAGGTGATGTAAAGGCATTATTAAGGACCCAGTTAAAGCAAAGCCCCTGGAATCTCAAAGCACCAATTTGGAATGAGTGGCGTTTCAGAGGTGATTCTGAAGGCCAGGGCTATGGTTAGAAAATAGAAGCCATGTTGTCACCAGCGTTTCCCCAGTAAATCCTTTGTAGTAAGGCTTATCTGTGGACTGGTCCCATCTCCTTGAGCACTAGACATATACCCTGTGTACTTCTTGCTGACTAATTAAATTGTTTTAGCTGGTATTAAAACTCACTCAAGACAAGACAAAGTTGAATTCTGTTTGCATTGTTGTGGGACAATTACTGAGATTTTCCTGTCTCTTTAGGGTCTCCCTCTCCTCTCACCAAGGTTAAGAGAGCTTAAGAAGAGAAATCAGGAAAAAAAAATAGGGGAGGAAATCTCATTAACAAAAATTATATTATTTAATGGCTGGGATGCTAGAGGTTGGGGTGACCTGCCATCTTCAGACATCCTAGGAGAGAACCCAATGCTATGCAACTCAAGGTGCTGAAGAGAGCACAGCTTGAAGCTCTGGAACCCCCAACTTGATTTGTGTGGAGATACCTCTACCCTTAACAGTCCCAGATCATCTCGGTTCTGAAACCGAGAACCAGAGCGGACCTGGATCAACATTTCTGGAAGGGCTTGCTTTGCAGCACCTTTGACCTTCTGTGGTCAAGAGATTTGAGGCTGGCCAGGGCTACCAGTGCGCTGTCTTAGGGACTCACCAGGAAGTTGATGTCGCCGGGGCGCACCAGGCGGTAGCTGCAGGTCGCGCAGTCCTGGCTGCAGTCCGCCTGCACGGGGGCCAGGAGGCCAGGGCCGAGCGCCAGCAGCCAGGAGCACAGGGTCAGGAACCACGCCATGAGCTGCAGGGAGAGCACGATGCACGCATCGGACCAGCCCCCCTCAGGGAACAGACCCTTCCGAGGGGTCGTTTGCTTCCACCCCCAAGGGTCGTTCCTGCCCGCACCCCAAACCTCCCAGGCCCACCCCCAGGACGGCTCAGGTCTCCTCCTGGCTCCCGCATTGGGCGCAGCCGCCCAGACCTGGGGTTTTCCTGGGCACCTGCTGTGTCCCTAGGCGGCCATCAGAAGCCCGGGACACGTTCTGGGGCGATCGCTGGGCACGAGAGCCACAGAGCATCCTCTTGGGGAGGCAGGACACCACTGCCTGTGACAGTCGCAAAGAAGAACCCCGAGAAAGTTGGCCGAGCCCATCAGGGGAGAGGACAGGCAAGTTCGGGGCACATGCACTCACGTGGACGCTGTTCGGATGCCGCAGGCTGGTGGGCAAAGCCGGGTCCCAGAAGCGGGTCTGCAAGGGAGAGAAGAAGGCCAGGAAGGGTGAGGCGGGCCGGGCGCGCCCGCAGACCGGGACTTCACCGTCGGGGAGCTGGGTGTCGCCGCGGGCGGGCTGCGGGACTGTCCCGGGGCTCGGGGCTGCCGGAGCCACTTTATAATTAGCCCCAAACCGAAGGAGGCGCGCGCGCCCCAATCGCCGGCGGGCTGGGGCTGACGCAGGCGCTACGCCAGCCCCGCGGCGGGCGGGCGGGGTGGGCTCCCGCGGGGCCCCGGCGCGAGTGGGCGCTTCGGGCTCGTCCGGTCGCGGAGACCATCCCGAGCCTGGTAGGAAGGGCGCAGAGGCGGCGGAGGGGGATCGGTCCCACCCCCATCTACCGTGGCAGTGGCACCCTGGGGTGGGCCGTTTGGAGTGGCAGATGGAGCGCGTCTCTGTGCCGTGCTGGAGACCTTCGTACTCCGTGAACCTGCCCCGTCCCTCCCCGCTCCCGAGGCTCCTCGGAAGCGTGGAGCAGTGCTCTTCCGAAGGTCATAAGCTATTCAGCCTTCTGCCCTCGGCTCTCCAGAGGTCCTGGCCGAAGCGTCTGGGAAGAGTCGAGTTCACAGGGCGCAAACACTCATGTCATAAATGGTTATGGAAACGAAAGATGGAAACTTTCTGGGGATCTCAAAATTTCTTCCCTCAGATTAGTGAGAGATTAGTGAGCGACAGAAGCAAATACCTTCTCGCTCCAGGCACTTTTAACAGCCGCAGGTTCTTGGACTGCGCGCCTAGGGCACCCAGGGTGCGACTGGGCTCAGCTCCCAGGGGCGCCCGAGTCTGGGACTCGCTGTCTCAGGGGTGTTTGCGGTTGGGGGGGGGTGTTGGTGAATGAGTGAAGAGGTCCCAGGGCTCCTGATGTCAGCGCACCATCACTATAGTGTGGAGAAGTGATAAGGGACGCCAGGCTGAGGATTCGTGCTTCCTCTCCACAGGAAGGGGCCTGAAAGCAGATGTGCAGGTGGGGTTTGTGGTTGAACTCACTCTTCTCTTCCAAGGTCTGCAAAGGATCGCTAATCACCAAGCTCCTTACATTATCTAAACTCTCGATTTTTGCCATTTGGTACTTGGAAGAAAGAGGTAACACGCTATTATATCCTAGGAGAGGAAAGGCAAGGGGGGTTAGGGAAGGACTCACCTGGACTAGCAGACGAAATGAAATCACTAACCTGCCTGGCCTAACAGGCGTTGGTCATCTCCTTTCCATCTGTCCATTTATGGTAGATCTCGCTATTTGTTAAAAGAAATGTACCCATCCATCCTTGTATGTACCTATTTCCTGAGTCTAGGAGGACTTCACAAATAGTCAGGGAGCCCAAGTAAACTCAGATCTTGCAGCCTTTCAGCTCGGCCTGCGATTTGTCTTTCATTTTGGTCGCTAGAGGGCAGCGCTTTCCTGCCTAGGTTGGAGTCGCGGGGGACTAGGGTACCACTGATTCCCAGTTGATTCTGAGCTATTGTAGACGCTCCCCCCCCCCCGGAGTGGCAAGCGCACACCTCCCGTTTTACCAACTAGGCAACCTGGCGCAGGAAGGCAGAGCGCTGGAGGGACTCTTCCCATCCCCTTCCCTATCTACTCCCATGCTAAAAGTCATGTTTCTGTATTCATTTTTTTCTGCCTGAGCAGTACAGCAGGTAATAGTCAGACTTTTTTTGTGATGATCTCTTAAACGTATTAATAATTTTTTGTGATAATCTTTTAAATATGTATTAATGAAAACACATTTTGCTGTTATGTTCTGAGAAGCTGTTCCAGAAATCAGACCCCAGAAAAGGGAATACTATCTCATGGTATTTAATTCAAAAATTTCAGATTCTCAGATCAAAATAACGACCTCACCTTTTCTGACCCTAGGGTGATAAAAATTGTCCTAGAGGGAATCAGCTCAAAGATGAAGTCTGTGTTCCACATGACTCACGGTGCTTACGTCATTTCTTAGGTGTTCTGCAAGGTATTCTGGAAGGAGGGAATGAAAAGAGTCCTTCCAGTATCCTCACCTACCATTGCCAGGATGGAAGATGCCTTAGGTGAATGTCTTTCAGGTACCCATTCCTCACCTTACCTCTCCTTCCTGCCAACCAAACACATATATCTTTTTACAGAGAGCCATTTTATTCTGCCTTTCTCTCTCTAAAGCAGTAGAAAGGAGGTAGTTCTGCATGCTGGTGACTGTAATGCTTCAGCATACAGCCTCAGGGTCTCACATTTCAGCTGTTTGGAGCCACGCAAGAATCGGGGAAAACTTGCTTGTTTTCAGTTCCACAGTATTGTGCACACATTGCTCAGTGGTGAGCTGGGCAAGTTTCCATGAAGTACTACTGTTGTTAAGGAATTCTTGTCAGATGGGCTCAGAAAACCATAGCAGAGAAACTATCAAGTAGAGTCGGCTTGAATGTGATGTTTTTATAGTGTAATAAATTCCCCTTTTCAAGGAAAACATGTGCTGGCATAATCTCATTTTCAAAATTTCAGAAATAGAAAAATAAAAGAAAAAAAACCTGGTACACAGTTGCTTGAACTGAGTTTAAATAATAGAAACTACCTGTGTATCAGAGAGAATTAAATGAAAATATCAAACCTACTGCTTACTGCTTATATACTATGAATTTGAAGGGAATAGAAGCAAACTGTCTACATTTGACCTTTAGCTCTTAAACAGGGAGACAGAAAAAGGTAAATTTTAGTATTAAGCATGTGAAATGAGACAGTGAATAAAACAAATCATGTTATCACTCCTTAGATTAAATGAATTTAACCATTATAGAGTTTCTCCAGCAGCTTGAATTTCAGTAATGACTCTGGAATGGCCTTGAGGACTTTTAATATCTACATCAGAAAAACAATGACGTTAAAAAATTGTATTCCCTCATTGAACATAAACTTTATTTAACAATTTGACTTTGATTTGTTCTTGGCTGTTTTTAAAATTCAATTTCAGATTCCACATATGAGATCAGCATAGGATGTAAAAAAAAGTTCTAATTAGATGAATGAATGAAGGTGTCCCTGAAAAAGCAATTTCCACAGTTAAACTTGAACCAGATCAGAAGAGAAGTTCTAAATAGGTCTGAACATTAATAAATTACTGCAGTTAATGTAATAGCTCCAGGTGCTAGGTTTTTAAGTGAATTCATTTGCATATGCTCCACAACACTGAAGTTGTACATAGAAGATACTCAATAAAGCTGCTGTTAAAAAATTTTTCCCCTTTTTTTCTTGGATTCCTGTCCCTCGCTCCTATCCCCCCCTCTTTTTTGTATGCTAGCTAAAAAAATAATAATAAATGTGTTCTTGTTAATAGTCATATCATTTGTAGCTCTTATACACCAGGGATGAACTCAAGATGTCCAAACGTGTGGGGAGTAATGCACAAGGCTGTAATCTCAGTGCTTGGAAGACAGAGTTTGAAGCCTGTCTGGACTACACAGGGAGATCCAATCTCATTTTTTTTCATAACATTATATAGGGAAAAAAGCTGTATCTGTAGAACTAACCCATAAAAAGCTCAGTAAACTCTCCTTTTAGATATACCAGAGGGGCAGAGCCATGGGAGAAACCACTTCCCATGTCCCCTAACTAGAGAGAATAATAAGTGAATGAAAAAACATTGCAGCTTGCTGAAGTGAAGACCTAGGAGACAAACCTCAGAGAGAAGTGGTGTCAAGGTAGGATAATCTGTACTCAGGTTCAGGAGCATGCCCATGTTATCACAGTGAGAAAAATGCCTTCATGCTTCAGAGAAGACAGTTTTGTTTATAGTATTTATGTGGAAGCACAGAGACCCTTAAGATCTCAACAATAAAGCAGCCTTAATACTCACGCACCATGACTCAGGGAACTGAGTGGAAGAGGGGGTGGAAAGAAAGTAAGAGCCATGGTGGGGGAGAATATCCAGAGACATTGATCCCCTCAGTAGCAACACACAAGGGGGGGGGGAACCTGGCTGCCTCCTGTGCTATCCATAACCCCCTATCCCATAGATTGATCCAGTATGCCCATTGAGGAGGATACCCAGTGGATTGGGGACAGGGAGTAGGGAAATGGGGATACCAACACAATGTTTGCTCATCCAATGTATCAAATTTTGGATAATAAAGATTAAAAAAAGAAAGAAAGCACCTTTAACCACTGAGCAATCTCTCCAACCCTGCTTTCTTTTTTTCCAATTTTTTGACACCATCCATACATATATACAATGTACCCTGATCATAATTCCCTGCCACCTCTCTCTTGGCTCCTCCTTCCACTAAACTCCTTCTTTCCAACTAGTCCTTCTATTTTGGAACCTTTCTGTTCTTAAAGCCTGCCCACTATAGGAGAAACTTGTTAACCAGAGACGAAGATACTAACTACCCTGTTAGTTTATTTATTTTTTAAACAGAGATGGACAGACCTGAAGAGAAGGAAATATCTAAGTGCAGCCCACTCTATTTAGTTCCAGTGAAGGGGGCAGTAATTTAGAACATATGTGAAGTGCACAGTCCAGGAGCACGGGCTCACTGAATGACTGAGACTCGTCATAGGATTAGAGAGGACCCTCTCCCAAGTTACTAATGAATTATTAACATCAATTTCTTTTCCTCACTGCTGATTGTCTGGCTACCACTTAAAGTTTCTAGAACTTCCCAAAATAATACCACAAGCTGGGGACAAGTCATGAAATTGTGGGAGACATTTCATATTTAAACCAAGAAAATGATAAAAGGAGCATATTCCCCAAGAAAACATAAAAAGTCCTAATATTTATGCACCTTAAAACAGGGATTCAACATACATGAGGCAAAAACTGATAGACAAAGATAGGAGGATAGCCATGAGTTTGAGGCCAGCCTTGGGCTATAGAGTGAGTTTCAGGTCAGTCTGGGCTAAAGTGAGACCCTATCTTCAATTCTTGCTGCCCCCCTCAAAGGCCCAAATGGGTAGAACTCCAAGGAGAAATAGATAAATACACTCTT
The DNA here is from genome assembly GCA_004024765.1 of Zapus hudsonius. Lineage (NCBI taxonomy): Eukaryota > Metazoa > Chordata > Mammalia > Rodentia > Dipodidae > Zapus > Zapus hudsonius. The sequence goes on along the minus strand of PVHP010008263.1, from coordinate 18,605 downwards.
ATACATATCAACACACCTCTATCAATAAATAGCCTAATTCAATAGGCAGAAAATGAATAAGTAAGTGGTTGATATTAGTAACACAATCAATTAACATGTGTGTTATATGTATGTGTGTATACATACATACATACATACATGCATATAAATGAATTTAGCCAGCAATAATATATTAAATTATTCTCAAAGACACAAGGAACATCTGTCTAGATAGACCACACTGTGAATTATGAGATTGTAACACATTTAAAATATTACAAATAAAAACACAAATTATTAAATGTCTGTTCTCAAACCACAGTGAAATTAAACTAGAAATCAGCAACTGAAAGTTTTTGGAAACTGATTAGCACACTTCTAAAAACACAGAGATCAAAGAAGAAACCTTAAGAGAAACTTAAGATACTTTGAATCAAATTAAAACAAAATCACAATTTATTAATTTAGAATATGTAGCAAAAGTTTTTGAGAGAAATTTATAGTTTTGAGTATTTAGAAAAGAAAAACAATATAAAACTTAATGATTTAACCCTCCCAACTAGAAAAGGCAGAACAGGTTAAACCCAAAATAAGTAAATGAATGGAAGTAATAAAAATTAGAGATTAGATTTGCTTATTTCTCTATCTCATAATCACCTCTTGATATTTTTATTTTACTTATTCCTGTTTGAAGTGATTTATGTCATTTCATTGAGATAAATAGATGATAAATTAGAGGTCAGTATCTGTCCTGATAGTTGAAACCTTAGTTCTTAAAACTTCTAAAACATAAGTCAATTTTATTCAATAAATAATCAAACCACCTAGATCATATAGTAAGATGAGAAAATAAAACATGTAAAGACTGAGAAGTGATAAAGCTATGTTTGATACACAGATTACACTATTGTTTTTGTATTAAATTTACAACAATCATCAGCAACAAAACCCACCCAGAAATAGTGAGTATAGCAGAAGTATAGAATACAAGATTAATATGAAAATGCAGATCTCTTTTCTACACACCAGCAATGGACAAGTAGAATTGGAATCTTAAAACCCCAATGTTAGCATTCCCCAAAATGAAATACTCAGGAATAGAGCTAATGAAATGGAAACTTGCTATGAACAGATGCCAGGCCGGCAGAGGAAAGCTGCAGGAGCAGAATAGAGCTGGCCCAGAGACAGAGCCTAAGTGATGCAGGTGACAGAACTGGAGGTGTGGGGCTTCTGGAATCCAGCTGATGCCTCCAGATATAGTGTCATAGGATTTTTATTCTGCTAGGTTTTATCTGTATCTTCTTGAAATACTATTCCCTCTACTAATGTCTAGTGACCTTCTTTGTCTCTTGCCTAACTGTGGCTTGCAGTCAAGCTTTGTTGGATATGAGTACGCATTCTTGCTTGCTTCTGGATTCCCTGTGCTTTGGATGCTGCTTTATCATCCATTTACTTTCAGAGTGTGAATGTCTTTGCCCATTATTATTATTCTTTTTTATAGGCAGCAAACAGTTGCCTAATCTGGTCAATCAGCCTGTGCCTTTTATTTGGAGAATTTAAAACCATTTATATTCAGGGTTATAATCCATCCTGTTATTTCTTCTTTTTCTAATGTTTTATTTTTTCTTAGTCATCATTTGCTTATTTCCTATTCTGGTGGGATTTCACCTTTGTTGTCTGCCCATGTTTGTGGTTTTCTTTCTTTTTCTGTAGGATCCTCTGAAGTATCTTCTACAGTGCTGGCTGAGTGGTCAGAAGTCCTTTAGTTTATACTTATTGCTGATTGTGTTTTTTCCTTCAAATTTAAATATAGTTTTGCTGGTTGTAGGACCTTGTATGCCAGTTTATTTTCTTTTACAGAAAACTTCTTATGTTTTTACCACTACCGTGGAATCACACTAATGTCAGCAAAAATATTTTAGATAAAAATCCAGCAACCCCATTCGTTCTACTTCTACGTGTGTTGGAGATTTGAATTAAATTGAAGCCCTTCTGCCCTTTCTGTGCTGAGCAGTGTTTTGCAAACACCTCAGTTTCTATACTGAAAAGAATGTAAACCACCAAGTCCTATTCTTATCATAAGCCAGCCAGCTACACCCTTACCTGCGTGAGTCAAATATCTTGTTAAGACTAAACCATGGGCAACCCCTCTCCCCAAGCTAACAGCTTGTTGTTTTCCTTTTGTGGGCCACTTATCTCTTTCTGATCATGCCCCCATCCATGTAGACCATCAGTTTAACCCACCAATAATATAAGGAATTCAAGATGATATCAAACTCCATGCCTTACTGTCTATAAAAACCATGGGATATCAGAACTAGATTCTCAGGCTTTGGAAGTTATTCCCCTGAGTCCAGGTCAACATGAATAATTTTTGCAATTCTCCACTCTATTTCTGGTGCTGGCTCTGTGTGACACAGTTACCCATAACACACTGATTCATTATGTCATGCCATTGTCCATTTTCCTTTCTTTTAGGCATATGTGTGTAGAGTGATGTGATTTGTGATGCTGTATGCACATATGTGTGTATAAGAGACTAGAGGGGAACATCCAATGTCTTCCTCGTTTCACAACCTGGAGCTGCTGTTTTCTGATCATTGAGCCCCTGTATTTCTCTAGTCTTCACCCCCGTAGGTCTGGAGTTACAGATGTATATAGGTCTGACCAATTTTTATTTTATTTTTCTGTAGGTGCTGGGGATGCAAACTCGGCATTTTCAGGTCATCTCGGGATCTCATGATTGTGAAGCAAGCACACTTACCTACTGTGCCATCTCCCCAGCCCTCATTTCACTTTTCTATTGCTGTGGTGGAAGACCTGACATACACAACCCCAAGGAGCAAGGACTCATTCTGGCTTCCAGTCTTTGAGAGTCAGTCCATGGTTGGTTAGCCTATGTGTTGGGTAGATCATAGTGTCGAGAGCTTCTTTAACTCATTGTGAATAAGAAACTGATAGGGGAATAGGAAGAGAAATAGAAAAAGAAAGCCTCCAAGGATGCGCCCCCAATCTTTTCCAGCTTTCAGAGACCCATCTCATACTTTGCCTCTTCCAGTAAATCTATCATGTTATAAATGCATCAAAAGTTTAGGACATTGTTTTGGTCAGATCTCTTAGGAGCTACCTGTCTCTAGAAATATTCTCCCAGACATGCCCAGACCTTTGTTTTACTCACCCACAGGCAGTTTTAATCCAATCAGTAATTGATCCAGGTGGACCACACTCTGTGTGTTTTACCTGATGCTGTCTTCTTTTACTTTTTGGTTGTTCTCATTTCCTCCCTCTTTTTATGTGGGTATTTGTGTGTAGTGTATATTATTCATATGTGTATGCATATTCACATGTATGTGGACACACATGTGTGGGAAAGAGGCCAGGAGTTCATTTCAGGTGCCGTGTTCAATTGCCCTCTATTTGAGACAAGGTCTATTATTGAACCCAGAGCTCACTAATTCAGCTAGTCTAGCTAGCCAGCTTGCCCTGGTATCTGCCTGTCTCTGCCTCCCAAGTGCTGGGATTACAAATGTGTACCACCACGCCCAGCCTTTACATGGATGCTGGTAATCCAAACTCAGGGCCTCATACTTGCACAGCAAGAATATTACCAACTAAGCAACTGTTCCAGTCCCTCTGTTTGTCCTTTGACTGGAAATATTCCATCTAGTTTTGTTAGATGGTTCATGTCTAAATTATGCTCTCTTTTCAGAAATATATTCACTTCAGGACTTAATCTCTCATGAACATGTTATGTCTTCTTAAATCTCCTTCTATCCCAAGATCATGCTATGTCTACATACACTTATCTCAAAGGGTATATGCCTTACTAGGGCATATCAAATTTGTAATTTGTCAACCCATATTAACTATTCCTTTTTTGTTGTTTTTTTGAGGTACTGTCCTGCTCTAGCCCAGTCTGACCTGGAATTCACTATGTAGTCTCAAGCTGGCCTCAAACTCACAGCAATCCTCCTACCTCCCAAATGCTGGGATTAAAAGTGTGTATGCCACCATGTTCAGCTTAATTATTATTGAAATCAATCTTTCATCACTCACAATGAATTGGAGGCATCTGGAAATTATATTATTTTTAACTTTATTTTTGATTTTTGTTGTTATAATGGCTATGTGTGCCTGCATGATTTTAACTGTGCCTCTGTGATGGTTAATGATATTAAGCTTTTTCATATGCTTTTTGGTGATTCATATCTCTTGTGATGTGCCTGTAAGATATCTGTAACCATTTTTATTAGATTGTTCATTCCTTTACGCATGACTTATAAGAATTCATTATATATTCTGACTGTAATTCCTTTGTTATAAATAGGTATTGTGAATATTGTCTCCTAGTGCTAGGCTTGCTTTATCTTCTTCACCATGTCTTTAAAGAACAAAATGTTTTTCTTTTGATGGAGTCCATAATTTGTCCATTTTTCTTTTTCTAGTTTATACTTTTTAGTGTCATATCTAAGAAATATTTGCATAGTTCAAAATTGTGAAGATGCTGTCATATCTTGTTCTAGTATTTTTGCAGTTTTGATAGTTATGTTTTAGTTTTTGATATATGTTCAATTAATATTTACGTCTGGTGTGAGATGAGATTTTGTTTTCCCACAAAGTTCATTTTTCTCCAGAATCAATATTCAGTGGTCAACATTTCCTGAAAACAATTACTTTTTCTAGTCAGTCATCCTGACAACACAGCAAAATATCAACTGGCCAGTCAAATACATATGATTCTGAAATCTGTGTGATTTTTTTTTTAAGTTTTTCAAGGTAAGGTCTTCTTGCTCTAGCTGAGGCTGACCTGGAATTCATTATGTAATCTCAGGCTGGCCTTGAACTCATGGCAATCCTCTTATCTCTGCCTCCTGATTGCAGGGATCAAAGGCATGTACTACCATGTCTGGCTACTCTGATTTTTTTTGTACAAACGGTCAATGTTTCTGTCTTTGTGCCAACATTGCTCTGTCTTTATTACTATAGTTGTATATTATATAAATCTCAAAAGCAAACAATGCAAGTCATATACCTTTGATCATTTTGTAATTATTTTAGATTCTTGAAATTTTCATGTAAATGCTCTAACTAGTTAATCAATTTCTATCATAAAATCCAGCTGAACTTTTAATTCAAAAGGATTAAAAGTGTAGATAAAACTTCAGGAGAATTGACAATTTTCATAACTCTGTCTTTAGCCCATGAACATGTACCTCTCTCCCTGTCCTTCGGCGTCCTTTCATTTGTCTCAGTGATGTTTTGTAGTTTTAGGAATACAGAGGTTGTACATATTTATAAAATTTATGATTAAATGCTTGATGTTTTTTTTAAATATTTTATTTATTCATTTTTCAAGCAGAGAGATAGAGAGAGAGAGAGAGAGAGAGAGAGAGAGAGAGAGAGAGAGAGAGAGAGAGAGAGAAGAGAGAGAGAGTACACCAGGGCCACCACCTTGTGGGTGTGGCTTATGTGGGACCTGGGGAATTGAACCCAGGGCCTTAGGCACTAGAGGCAAGTGCCTTAACCCCTGAGCCATCTCTCCAGCCCAGCTTGATGTATTTTTGTCTTTCAAATAGTATTATTTAAAAGTCTATTTCTAGCCATTTGCTATTCATTCTATATTGCCATTAAGATGGAGGGACAAACTCTTAGAAATACTCAGATTATGGCCTTGAATTCAGAAAAATTAGTAGTGGACTTCTCCTCTCCTACCCTGAAAGTGACTTCGCACACTCTGTTTCACTCCCCAGGTACAGGCTCAGGTGCTGATAGGCACTTAATACAATTTTTTTTTGAATGAAGGTGTCACTTTCAAGATTTTGATTTAGATTGCAGAAGATCATGAAGAAACATCCGAGGCTCTAATTACACCACAATGAACACCAATAACACAATTGAGGAGGGCCTGCAGGGAAATGGGGACAGGAGGATGGGTCATACTACAACCTACACTAAAAATTAATTATTAATTTTAAAAAAGACGCAAAATAAGCACCATGAGCCGAAGGCTCTGGGGACTAGCTCAGCTCACGCTGTATCTCAGCAGCTGAGTGGAGTGATTTGACAATTATTTGACTGATTTAAAAAGAGCATAGAAAACTTCTCTGTACTTGATTGACACTCAAATTATCCATTGTTCATCCTAACAAGATAAATGTCAAATCACATCCTCAGTCATGTTATCTCAGGAGGGAAGCCTAAGAAGAGGCAGGAGACATAGCTTGCTAGACGTGGTTAGGGGCTGATGTGGTACAGGACTATCACAGCCTCCAGAGTATCGGGCTCTCAGGACAGAAGGAATCTTAGAAAATAGATTCAAGAATTAGAGGGATTAAAAATACCTTTATTTTCATTAATTAGATACATTGAATGAGCAAATCTTATGATGGTTCCCTCATTTCCCTCCTCTCTGTCCTCAACCCACTGGGGGCCCTCCTTGGTGGGCATACTGGATCAGTCCATGGGGTAGAGAGTTATGATTTGCACAAGAGATAGCCAGTTTTTTTTCTCCTTTTTGTGTTGTTGCTGAGGGGGGCAATGGCTCTGGATATTCTCCCCCACCACGGCTCTTACAATCTTTCTGCCTCCTCTTCTGCTCAGTTCCCTGAGTCATGGTGGTTGATTTTTAAGTCTGCTTTATTGTTGATATTTTAAGTGTCTCTGGATTTCTGCTTGGGTTGTGTTGGGTATTGTTGATGTCTGTTTCCATTGACCTTTCCTGGGTATCTAAGTTGCTCTGGTGATAGTTTTCTTATTTATCTCGCCAAGATCTCATAGGTTTCATTTGGGCCCTGTATGATAGGCCAGGGCGGTTCATCTCCTGCCAGGATGTTAGGCATCATCCCATGTCTTGGTGAATTGGGTTGTCCACGACTCTTCCTGCCTTCTTGACTGCCTGGAGCACCTGTCCCCAAACATGCTGGCATACTGATGCCCCAGCCCCTCCAACATGCGGCACCCCTCATTGACCTTTCCTATGTGTTGTCTTTGTGGAGCCTGGTGTGGGTGATGTCTCCCTCCTCTGTTGTTGTCCTGGCTCAGGCTGGTACGTAGCTTTTCCCTGTCCAACTCTGGAACGGAGTCTGGGGCCGCTGCCTTGCCAAAGCCCTGGATATCTCCCCAGGAGTTTTGGCATGGCCACACGTCTGCCTTCTCTCCTGCGATTTTACAAACTGCCACTCAGAGGTTGCTCTAAACACCTCTGGACTGGAGTGCACTGGAGGGATATTTGAATCAGATTAAAGTAGGTTCCTCTCTAATATCTAGTTTTCATAGTATTTGGATGAAATGATTTCTTTCTCCTAACTAAAGCCAGAAAGGAAAGGCATTCTTTGTTTTTGTTAACTACCAATATACCAAAAGCTGAGAAATTAATAAGAAAAGACATTTATTTCATAGAGTTTCAGATTGCTGGAAGTCTAATATCAAAGCACCAGGAGATATGGTGTGTGGTAAGGCTCTGACATGTCCACTTCCAAGATGGGGCTTTGTTGTTAACTCACAGTGATAGTGAATTAACCAAGGTTCTCTGGAATAAAGGAAGCAATAAAAATACACTATAAAAGGGGTTTGTTAGCTTGGATTCCAAGATTCAGGCTGGGCAGTCCAACAGTGAGTGTCTGCGAGCAGTAGAGTCTGAGAACCTGGTAGCTGTTCAGTCCATGAGAGTGAATGCTTCAGCCGTCTCAATTTGGCCACTGAAGGCCTAGAGGATTACTGGACAGGCCCTCGTCTTCCATCCACATTAGAAGGCTAAAGGATCTGGTTTTGATGTCCACAAAGTAATATGATAGTTACACTCACCAGCCAGTAGCAAGGACAGCCAGGAAAAAGGTACTGCCTTTTCCTGGAAGCTCTCATAGACTGCCTCTGGAAGGGCTGCTTACTCTGGGAGGAGGTCCTTCTTCCTCTGTGCCATCTTCTTGGTTCCTGATATGATCATGTTGACAGTGGAAATTAACTGTCACAGATGTTATCACTTGGCAGAAATGATGGAAAGGGCAACAGGGACTATTCCTGTGAGAAGCTTCATGTGTAAGGGCCACAATTCCATTGAAGAGAGAGAAACACTTTGACCCAATCAAATTCTAGACCCCCACCCCTTAGAACTGTTGCTGTGGAGATTCAATTTCAACATGGAATTGGGAGGAAATAGAACTTCAAGCCATTTGCACGGCGCCGCCATCTTTCTGAGGCATTAAACTAGAAGCTCCAGCTACACATACAGCCGCCCTTCTCCTCTTCCAGGTTCTGCTCGCTCTTTTTGTGTTTTAAGTTTTTAATGCATCTTTAAGAAGGGAAATTAACAATTAATGATAAATTATCTTTTAGCTTTTAAACAAGATTTTTAAGAGGAAAATGAAGATCTGTGGGTTGTTTTGAAAACAAGAAGCTGTGAGGGAGGCCCTTGGCCTGGACTCCATGATAGCAGCAGGTGCCTGGAGCAGAGGAGTGGCTGCTTTCTTCACACACCCTCTCTAGCCTCTCCCAGAGCTCTCCTTGCTTCTATGTCATCCTAATACTATTTTCTCCTGTGTGGATCCTTGAAGCATGTGGCTCAGACAGCTCTGAGGTTTGGGGATTCCAATCAGATGGTTTCTGAGTATCCATGGTGTGATGGTTTGTCCCCACAAACAAATGTGTTCTGAATGCTTGATCCCCAGATGATGGAAGTTTTGGAATTGGAACCTTGTTGGAAGTGTGTTGTTGGGGATGGACTTATGGGGGTTACAGCCAGCTTCCCCTTGCCAGTGTTTCCTGCCACTGTTTGCAGTGCTGTGGCGGAGGTGATGTCCACCCTCTGCTCATGCCGTTGTTTTCCCTGGCATCATGGAGCATACCCTCAAATATGTAAGCCAAAATAAACCCTTTCCTCCCGTCATCTGCTTGTCGAGTTATTTGGTGCAGGCTGACTGAAACAGTTTGTTGGGTTCTTTTCTGGGCAGCAAGAAGGTGGACTACAACACATGGTTTCTTCCTCTCCCTGAAATGAAAGGAGTGACCCCCACTCACAGTCATTGTGGCTTTAATGACTCTATAATCTGTCACCTCTTTCCAGTCCCTGTCCCCTTGTCTCTGCGTAGACCTCACTGCTGCCAAGATGGATCTGTGCCACAGGTAAACTATGCATCCACGGAAGAGAGAAGCATGGTGGCTGGGTGAGGTGGGAGGGAACATGTTCTCTGTCCAGAGGCACTAGCCATAGTTCTGCAAGTGTGGGCAAGGGCACTGCTATGGTGAGGCTATGGGTGGAGGGTCTTCCTGAGGAATCTGTGAGCCGGCATCTTGGTTCTAAACATGATAGTGTTGGGAATGGAATTCCTGGAAAGTAAATGGGGACTCTGGAGTTGTTCTAAGTAGATGGGAATGCCTCCTCCTTGTTTGGGCTTCCTGACTCATCCTTTGGTTTCTTTTCTTCATGCCTCCCTACCAACACCATCTGCTGAGCTAAACAAACCTCTTTTCTTTATAAACAGCCTCAAGTATTTTATTATAGCAACAAAAAATTGATTAATTCTGGTGTAATTCTATGAAATCGATTATTTTTTTCCAGCCCTGGTCCGTGGACTCAGGTCTGCATTATTCTTTCAAGGAAAAGAAAATGAAGATTGTAAACGGCTTGCACTTAACTTTCATCCTAGTTGTGGGTTTCAATTTTTGTTCCATTTTCCCATTTACACTTATGTTGCTTATCCTGAGTAAGCTTACAATGCAGGTTGTATTATTTTCAAATTCATTAAACAAATGTATTCAAGAGATGGACCATCTGTTAGTTCAAGACCTCTAACTACTACTTGCTGAAGTTACTGTCTGGTCAACAGAATCAACATTTGAAAGTCTCCCCTTGCCACATGAATGATAATTATTTATAGACTGTCTGAGTCGTGGTGGCCTTCAAGGCGAGCAAGAGAGATCTTAAATAGATTAACTATTCACTCATTTTAAAAGAGAGACAGTTTGCCATTGGCACAAGGAGACACTTTCAGTATTAGTACACAGCAGCTTGTGCAGAATGGCTAAGGCAGGGCCATGCTCCCAGTTGCAAGCCTCAGCTAGGGAACTGAGCCTCCTTCCAGTAAGGCTTTGTGTGCTTGTCAAATATGAGAAGCTCAGAAGCTGAGAAGAGACAAGAGCTTGCTTGCATGTGCGTGTGCGTGTGTGTGTGCACACATTTGTACGTGTGATAGAGGATAGGACTCTCCCTTCTCCTCATTTAGTTCACACAAGAGAAAAGTTGGCTATGTTATAATCCTGTCCTTTTATACTTAGTATACTCAACTGAAATACAAGGTTCCATTATTAAGGGTTCACTTTCTGAAGTTTCAGATACTTAAGGTCAACTGTGGTCCCAAAATAAACAGTACAGTAAATTAAAATGAAAATATAGATTAGGTAAATGATAGAGAAAATTCACACAACCACATAAAATTTGTTGTAGCTTATTGCTATAATTATCTATTTTAATGTTCGTGCTAACCTCTCATGGTGCCTGGTTTCTATCATAGGTGTATAAGAATAAGAAAAGAAAACCTACTTAAAATGGATCGGTACTTCATGTTCAGAAATCCTTTGGGGGTATTGAAACATACTCTCTTCGGTAATGGGAGAATCCTCCACTGGCCTGGGCATGCATATGTGTGACCTTGGCTTGCAGCAATGTAGCAGTCACATTAATGCACATCTCAGCCCATGCCCAGCGACTGTGATACTGGAGGTTCTGAGTGGGGCTTAGGAGGGTTGTGCGATGATACGGTCCTGCATTAGATGAGTCTCATGCAGCTGGACCATCAGATCACACGTACAGAAATGTATTAAGTAGGAAAAACACTCAAACAAGCTAATTTCAGGCCCATACAGCACACGGCAGAACTGACTACCCTGAATGCCATCTTGAAATCTGTACATATACACCCGTGTACACATACACAACTACACATGTATGTTCCTTTCTTACACCTCCATTACAACCCCCCACAGACATCATATCACATATATGTTCCACATGCAACATCCCCACACACTGTAACACATATATACACAACAACATGCATACAATAAACACTCATGTTTGTGGGCATTTTTTTTTCTGTCATTTAAAATGTGGAGAAAACACCAACAGCAGTATTTTAGAAAACAATACCTAGGGCTGGAGAGATGGCTCAGCGGTTAAGGCACTTGCCTCCAGTGCCTAAGGCCCCAGTTCAATTCCCCAGTACCCACATAAGCCAGAGCCACAAGGTGGTGACCCTGGCTCTCTCTCTCTCTCTCCCTCTCTCTCTCTCTCTCTCTCTCTCTGCTTGAAAATGAATAAATAAAATATTAAAAAAGAAAACAATACCTAAATATCTTGAAGTCTTTAAAATGAAAATGTGAGTCACTGGGATGAGCTCATTTGTGTATCTGTCTGTCATAGAAACTGCTCATTGACAGAGGACAGATTCTATTAATATAAAAAAAAGAGAAGGCAGATTTTAAATCCCTGTAACATATTTTTAAAAAAATATCCCACAGGTGCCCGATCTTTTGCTTATTTCATATTAACTTGGCTGCAAGGTTGATTATGTAGACTGATATTATGTAGTGGGGGAGTGAAAACAAACAGGATGAAACTATGTGGACAGGAGGTGGAGGGCACTCTAGTTTAGGGGTTTTCCTTGGGTTGGACCATCTTAGTGGTAGTGCTGCTCTTCTTTTCATGGTCTTGGCAAACTTTCCGGTGTCTGAACACATTGCCTGCTGTCAGGGTTACAGTGGAAGGTGTTTACAGAATGATGAGTGAGAAGCTGTAGAGAGCTGGTACATGTGTTTCCATTAACCATGCCTGGACCTGCTTGGGTTTCCCAACTTTCTATACTGCTCTCGTCTGTCAGCCTCTATTCTCATGACTTCTCAGACATCAAAAGAGATACAGAGATGAGAGAATAACTCTGAGATAAAACAAGACACAGATATTAAGGGAAAGATGAAGTATGGTGCAGGGTACATCAGGATCCTCTGAAATGGCCTTGTTCCCTGTTCCAATCTTCTCATCTCAGTGCCCAATGTTAGATTCCTGACAATTATACTTAGCATAGATGAGCCAGTTGACCAAATTTATCACATTATCCTTTGTATTCTTCACAGATGCAATCTAGGATAAATGACAAACGTGTAATCTTAGCACTGAGGAGGCTGAGACAGGAGGATAGTGAGTTCAAGATTAACCTAGGCTGAAGAATTGAGACTCTACACACAAACACACACACACACACACACATATCAGTTTTCAACTTCTGCTGTTGATCAAAATAGATATAAACAGTGAACATTTAATTGCAGATGCTATAAGCCTGAGGAACAGGAGACATACAAAGGATTCCTCAGATGATTTTTTCTTTGTTTATAGTGGATGTTACAAAATAGTGACCTGTGCGTGAAACTGCCCACATGTGTTTTGTTTGGCTCAAATATCATCAAGTGATATATTTTTTAAAGGTTGAAATCTCTTTCCTGCATTTGAGAATAAGAAATCTGGGGCTTTACCCCCTCTCACTTCCTCCTGGCAGGAGCTCTCTGTACTTTCTCCTCTTAATATAATAAAGCTAATAAATCTAAGCTAAAGAAAAGAAGGAGGAGGAGGAGGAAGAAGAAGAGAAGGAGGAGGAGAAGGAAGAAGAGGAGGAAGAGAAGGAAGAGAAGAAGAAATCTTACAAATAGTTGTATTTTCTTCTTATTTCAGAAACCAAATCTCCTTTCTATCTGAGTTCCCCTTCACATCTGGACAAGCACATGGGGGCCAAGTTTTGGCCACCCTGGGAGGAGACATGGTCCAGGCAGCTCCTCAGCTGACCTCCTGTGTACATTATTATCTTCTAGCAGTTTTCAGTTCCATGACTGGTTCTAAAAGTTGTATTAAGTGTTTGATCTTAGAGTCTGTAAAGGACATTTGTCTCTGTTTGCTCATTTGTAAAATAACCTGGGATACCTCCAATGCTTGGTCACTATCTGTGAGCTTGACCCCAGCATGGGGCTACATGCCAGTTCAATGCTTCTCTCTGAACTCCGTCTTGTCTTTCTGCTTCCTTGTTTCAATATGAGTGGCCCAGCAATTCACTCATATAAAGTCATAACTTTAATGTACAGAGACAGCAAAGGTAATAGGACCCACCAGATGAACCCTAATAGTAGTTTTCATTTCAAATTTACTGTGTAGTATTTGGGTATCAACTTTGACACTAAATTTCAGTTTTTCCCCCAAGAGAGAGTAGGCTATAACTAAACATTTTCTGAATGAATAAATGAGTTAGTAACCAGGTTGGCATGCAAATTTGGTGGGCATATCAGAGACTGAGGGGCTGCATATGCAAGGCTAGTTTTTCTTCTCTCTAAGAACAAAACCATCATCTTATGACTGATCTGTAATGAAGCATAATGTAAAGGACCAGATAAATTTCTTTCTATCAAACTCAACTATCAAAATAAGTGTAAGAAAATACAGGTTTCATTTATGTTCTAAACAAACAACAAAAAACCAAACACTGCTGTCTCTTTAGGATCCCTGAATGTGTGGAGATAAGATGGGGGTTGATCCTTAGACACCAGCCCATAGAATGATGGCATATTTAAATGTCTTTTATCACAACCACATAGATCAATGAAATAGAATAGAAGATCAAGGTTTAAGTTCTAGTAACTACAGCTACCTGCTCTTTGACAAAGTTGGACAAAAACACACACTGGAGAAAAAAACCCAGCATTTTCAAAAAATGGTGCTGGAGAAATTGGATAACTACGTATAGAAGAATGAATTTAGAACTTCTTCTCTCATCACAAAAATCAACTTCAGATGGATCAAGGACCTCAATACAAGATCTGAAACTCTAAAACCACCAGAAGAAAAAATAGGGAGAACATCCTAAGATATAAGAATAAGGATAGACTTTCTAAATAAGACCCCAGTAGCCCAGGGAATTCTATAAACTGAATCATTTGGACTTCATGAAACTAAAAAAGCTATTGTACAGATAAGCAAACTATCAACAGGATCAATAGACAAACTACTCAATTGGAAAAAATCTTCATCATCTATACCTTCAACAGAGGTTTAATATCTAGAATATACAGAGAACTAAAAAAAAACCCTAAGCAATAAAAAATTAAGTAACCCACTAAAAATGTGGCAAAGGCCTGAAAAGACAGTCCTCAAAGGAAGAAATACAAGTGACCAATAAACACCTAAAATATGTTTAACATCTTTAGATATCAGGGTAATGCAAATCAACATGCCTTTGAGATTCCATCTCACTGAAGTCAGAAAGTGAATCATCAGAAAAATCAAATGACAACAAATGCTGGTGAGGATGTGGGGGAAAGAGGAACCTTCATCCACTCTGGTGGGAGTACAAACTTGTATAACCACTATGGAAATCAGTATGGAAGCTCCTCCAAAATCTGAAAATAGAACTCCTGGGCATATACCCTAAAGACTCTACTTTTTACTACAGAGACACTTGTTCATGCTTGTTGCAGCTCTATTCACAAGAGCTAGGAACTAGAATCAGCCTAGATGCCCATCAACTGATGAATGGAATTATACTACAAATGGAATTCTACTCATCAGTAAGAAAAAACAAATAATGAAATTTGTATAAAAATTGATGGGCTAGGAAAAATATCCTACTAAGCAAGGTCATAAAGGCTTAGAAAAACAAAGCTATATGTTCTCTCTCATATGTGGTTCCTAACTTATTACAGCTTGATGTGATTATAAGTTGTAGTAAATATTGGGAAGAAACTAGAATGAAGCTAGGAGAGAGTAGAAACAGGGTGGGATGAGAGGAGGAGACACTTGACAGGTAAGTGGAGGGATAAAATACAGCAGCTGGAAGGGTCTTGGAGGACATGGGGTTAGGGAACATGAGAGGGGATTACACAAAACTAATGGGCATGAATAAGTACCATGGAAACCTTCCTTTTGATTAGCTAGTGAAAAGATATAATTCTCAATAAGTGGAGGCTGAGGGAGGGAATAGCCAGAGTAGAAGGGTCCTATAGATGGGGGAGAAAGCTTGATCCTAAAACTATAGGCTTTGACTGGTAAATCCCAAGTACCATAACTGGGTTACTTCCCAACGTGAGCTGTTGGTCAGGGAGCTGCAAACAATGCAGGTTCTTGCCAAAGCACTTGGTTACCCTCCAGAGCTAAATGATAAGACACTATTTCTGAAGATATCACAGGCTTTCGTCATAGAACATTAAGAGATCACAGTAGAACTGAGAAGGAAGCCAGCTCCCTGCTGGCTAGCCCTCTTAGTGTTGAAAAGTGCTGTATGAGTTGCTGAGTGATATTGTTTAGCAACATGAATAAGCAGGGCATCTTGCAAGTTACAAAATCCACCAGTCTGGCAAGATGTGCACACCTGTGCAATAATGGCACATTGGTTACAGGGGTAACCACCTGCTCTCTGATTGGTTATGAGGCTTGCTCCATGGGAGGGCATTCATACCTGGTATGGAGAACCAAGTCAGAAGCCTATGGATAGGAAGGTCATAGACTATGTAAAGAAGCTCCCACTGTTCTTTGGCTAAGAAGAGAGGGTATGTCCATCAAAAAGTCTCTCAAATGACTGTGCTTATTCCCTTTGATTCATGCTGTTCTCACTCTTGGTCAGAGAATCTGCTCTATTTTTACATATGGCAGCAAATACTGGGGAGAACCAAGGTCCATCAATACAACAAGAAAGGATACACAACTGCCTAGTACAAGACAGATCATGTCCATCACATCTGCTAGGGCTCAGGAGACATTGAAAAAGAAGTTGTGCTTTAAGCATGAGATCTGTCCTCACTGCTAGCTTACAACCTCCTCCATGGAGACGGCAGTAGGTACTGAGGAGACTCAAAACTCAGCAAAGCAGAAATTTTGAGGATGCAGAGAGCTTATCACTAAAGAAGAATTTTAACATACCCTCCAAGGCTCAGGGAACATTGCAGAAGAGGGGTTGCAAAGATCCCATAGGGGGTAGGGGGGGAAGAAGTATCATTGGAGTGATCTATCTGGTACCAGTTATTAGAAAGGTAATTTTTCTTTCAAATAAACTTAGTTCTATTTGAATTCTAAGAACTCTTAGCCTTGGTGGCATAAGACATGTATTCACCATTTCCAGCATAGACCATAGAACACAAGACCCACATGCTTTCCACAAAGGATTCACGTAGGGCTTCCTAGTGTTCCATCCCATGACCACCATTTATATTTATTGATCTCATGTGAGACACATTCCTTCCTGGATTCTGTATGAGTTTCATCCTCTAAGGGTAAGATCAAACCACTGGCAAGCTGCTGTACACATGCTTATAATCATCAACATTTGCATTACTACAAATAAAAGATGCATTCTTCCTATACATGTCCAA
This sequence comes from Zapus hudsonius, assembly GCA_004024765.1. Lineage (NCBI taxonomy): Eukaryota > Metazoa > Chordata > Mammalia > Rodentia > Dipodidae > Zapus > Zapus hudsonius. The sequence continues at coordinate 2,231 of PVHP010008263.1, read as the reverse complement.
TGAAGATGGTTAGGAAAAATCTGTTTTGAGTTAAGTTTCTTCTTTTTGGTATGTGTTTCCAATTACTAAGCAAATGCTGCTTAAATTTTGTTTATGGAAGCTGAACCAAGTTAAAGGAGTCTGTTGTTTGGACCATGTACTAAGCTTGGCTATCCCAGAGGGTGATGTCACCAACATACAGAGATCCAGGAAGAAACTACCTGTTGGGTTTAAGAAAACTCAGTAAGATAGTGGTAACCCTGTATTATTCAGTGTGTCTGTAGGCAGAGGCCTACCTACTCAGCTAACAGAATATGCTTCTGCATGGGAAGTGAAGAAAATTGTTTCACAAATACAAAGAATTAGTGGGGGCTGTGGCTATCATATAGCATTTGTATGACAAGCCTCAAGGCCTTTTCTTTTCATGCATCATCAGCTAAAATAATTCTGCAGTTGGATTTAGGTTTCTTATTCTCTCTTACCCTATCTTTATTGTTCACAAGTACCTCATAGTCTTGTTAAGTTTCCAATTCTGGGCTCGCATTCAGCATTTGTTGCTCATTTTCTTTCCCTGTACACTTCAAAAATCATACTTTCCTGCTTATACCACACAGCTGCAGTTTAAGTAGCTGCCCACCTTGCCAGCCCAGGATCACTTTAGCTCTGTGCACAGGAACTTTCTTTCTAACTTCTACATCATAAGGGGAGATGCCTAGAAGCATAACTAGACTTAGGTTAGCAGTTGTGTTTTCTTTTCCTCTGTTCACCTTCTAAGCTGATTCACATTGCATATCTGATGGATTGTTTTTTACTGCCCTCCAAAAAGAATGGAGTGATTTTTAGTGCAGGAATTAATTCAGTTGTCATTTTTCTTCCCATCTATTCCCATGAATTTGTCAACAAGAAGAAAGTTTCTTTATTGAGAAAATAAATTCTCCTTTAGAATAGCTGGATATGATCTCTAGTGAGAATAATAAGTTTCCAAAAGAGTTTATTTGAAGTGGTTGGCTTTTAAGGAGGTCAGAAATAATGACACTGAAACTGATACCATTGTCATAAATAAAAAATAGAGCATTTTCTGCTCTCCTCATCAGTCAGCAGACAGACTGCACTTAGTCATAAATGTAAGAACTTTCCTACTTCTTATCGAGATTTTTCTCTGATTATATTTTTCTCTACTGCTTTATAGATATTCTATATATTCTGCAATAGAACTAAATAAATATATTTCAACTTCTTAACTAATATCTACAGTGCACCATTCATATTCTTTCAGTTAGTCTGTGGTTCATGGTATGACATTGAAGCTCACTGGTATGATGAGTGGCTGTCTACAGTTCATTTGGATAGTGGTGCATAAAACAAAGATTGCTAATGAGAAAGGAGCTGCTGTATCTCCTTCATTGACAAACCACTTCTCAACAGCAAGACAAAAGAAAACACAAACAGCACATACCCTTTCTATGTCCAGTCATGCCATCTCAGTTCTTAGGTTTAGATAATGAAAGCAATCCAAATTTAGTTTAGTGAGGCACACACACACACACACACACACACACACACACACACACACACGTGGAAAGAGGATTATTTGAGGAGAAAGGGTTTCAGGAGGGAATGAGAGGGGGATAAAAGAAGGTAATAGAGTTGAATATGATCAAAATACATTACATACATGTATGAAATTGTCAGAGAAAATGAAACTAAAATGAAATTTTTAAAGACCAAACCTCTAAATAATGATGATGATAATAAAAACTTTTGTTCAAATCTATAAAAAAGAAAAAACAGAGATAAAATGTTGATATTTCAATTTTTCATTCATCATATACTGATTGCTATAGGGCACTTGTCCGTTAAAAAATATCTAGACTTAGGCTTTCAGTCACCAGTATATCTAGATGGCAAGTTTGCTAGAAAAATGCTTACCATATGCTAGAAACAGATTTATACATAATTTTGGTGATGACTAAAGTGTATTTTAAAACAAATACAAGACCACAGTATTTCTTTTACAAATATTTCTGGTAAAATATCATCATACTAATATTAACAATTTATTGATATAATCTGATACTCTGTCTATATTTAGTTCTCAACTTTCTTAAACAATTTATACTTGACAGTCAGGTTTTATTTTATATGTTAGGACTTAAATAAGACACTAGTATTATAATTTGGGGGCCAAAGTTTGTAAAGGTATTTTTTCCTAACATTTACCAGTTCTCTATGGTTCTTTGGTTCTAATATTT